>OY744605.1:23967972-24080472 GCA_963556255.1 Allolobophora icterica | reverse complement strand
TACACCATAATCCATTTAAATACTCCGCTCGGCAAGGACTGCATGTCGATAAGATCAACCGGACCACGGAAACTGAACTTAAAATAAAATACAATCTAAAAATGTTAATCCTCTGACAACAGGGCTTGTGTGCATAATAAACGATTATGTTCGTCATTTTCCTTCAGGCAATCTGTACAATTTTTCTCATCAGATTTCAGGGATTTTACAAAATCCCTGATTTTACAACTTGCCTATGACATATACATCGCCTCTTTTGAATCTCTCAAACGCATTAGATCAGTCTCAATCTCTTTATCTATGACCAATTGACCATCTGTATATAAGTATGTCTGTCTGTCTGTCTGTGTGTCTGTCTGTATGTCTGCCTGTCTGTCTGTCTGTCTGTCTGCCTGCCTGCCTGTCTGTCTGTCTGTCTGTCTGTCTGTCTGTCTGTCTGTCTGTCTGTCTGTCTGTCTGTCTGTCTGTCTGTCTGTCTGTCTGTCTGTCTGTCTGTCTGTCTGTATGTCTCAACGAAAGCAACAAAAACAGATCGACGGAGATGGCCTCGTCCTCTACTCATCCGGTCAGCGACCGACCTCTGTGTCGTCGTTCAGAGTTGTCTCTGTAAACACAACGCAGTCGAGCGTTTAATCGGAAGCTGAAATGAACGACGATCAATGTAGCGCTAGAAAATGATATTACCAAAATTAGAGACGTTTTGTAAACGTATAATCACATTCGCCTTTACATTTTTAGACTGAGGACACCCGACAAGGTTCGTGACAACTCTTGTCCTCACCACACGAAATGCCTAAAATTATGGCCATCATGTTGTGCGAAGAAAAGTAATGTGATCTGACGAGTATCCTATCATAAGGGCGACTTCGAAAGGGCGACCATCAAAAGGGCGCATTCAAAAATGCGCCGCTAAGAAAGGCGCCTGTTTACAAGGGCGCTGATCAAAAGAGCGCGCAATCATAAGGGCAACCTTTTAAAAAGGCGAACAATAGGTTTAGTGTATGTTTTTAATAGTTAGGCCTATATTACTACTGTGTTTACGGACAATAATAGCAATAACAATGTCTGTTTTTGAAATGTTAGTCCTACGTTATTTTATTGATATTTTCACAGTTACTACTACTGTATTTAGAGATACTAATAACAATGTCTGTAATTCAAATGTTAGTCCAACGTTACCTTATACCTCAGTCCTTCCTGTGCACGTTTGCACATCGGGCGACGCATCTCCTCCACTCCCCTCTGTCTACTGCCAGCCTCTCCGCCTCCTCCCACGTGAGCTCCAGATATCTTCGGTCGTCTCTGACTGTCTCTGACCAGTTCTTTCTTGGCCTTCCTCTTTTCCTTTTCCCTCCATCGTCCCAGTTCATCACCTGCTTCGCTCTCCTGCCGTCGTCCATGCGGGAGACAGGCCCCATCCTTCTCAATCTTCTCATTCTGATGATGTTTTCAAGGGTCTCCTGTCCTGTCCTTTCTCTTATGGTCTTGTTGGTTACTTTGTCCCGCCATGATACGTGAAGAATTCTTCTCAACCATCTGTGATGTGCCGCCTCCAATCTCCTCCTGTCCGCCGCCGTCATTGGCCATGTCTCTGCTCCATATAGCAGTGTGATCAGAACTTCTAAAGGGCGACCAACGTTACTTTATTGATATTTTCTAATATTGAAGTTGAGATATGAGCGATCCCTCTGAGATAATCCATGTTTGTTCTGTTGCCATAATCTTCAACTATGGTCTTGATACTTTTGACAACTTCTCTGTAGATTTTCCTTCCATGCGAACGATGTTGACCCGAAAGTTCGAAACGAATTGCTCCAACTTAATTTCGTTGAGACTCTGTTGTTTTTTCAAACTGTCTATGAACTTCTATATATGGTGGGATGAGACGCTCCAAGTAGTTGACTGAATCCCCTATGCCAACCTTCGACCGAGTTGTTAATGTTTTAAAGTCTATGCTTCTTCCAGCTGCGAACTTTCTCGACTTTTTGATTGTCGCCCTTTTGATGGTCGCCCTTTCGAAGTCGCCTTTATGATAGTTAATCGATCTGACAACTCTGCCATAATACCATAATGTGACAACGGCGTGGGTGGCATAGCAGCGTTGTTTATTTGCTTTTGACCTGAGATTGATTGTTTTTATTCCTCGTTAAACTGGGCCAAATCATCGGAAACTTCACTCACCCGATCTTCAATTATGCCGAGGATTGTTTGCTCTAAACGCAGTGGATGTTTACGCAGGAAAACTTGCGTTTGACTGTCACGAACAAATAATCTCGAAATTAACTAAAGCGCTACTTAAGAGCTAAGCACAGGGTAGGTCTACCAGCTTATTTACGAGCGCAGAGATACCAAGTGCATGGAGCGGACCAAGATACATTCAAAAAGCTTAGCACTCTATAGGCTGACGCAATGGCTGAACGACCATACAACCTAATCGCTTTGAAGTTTCTCATTGAAGCAATTCTCTCGAAACAATCACGTTACAATAAAATCAGAAGTCATCTGACTTAATCTTTCGCTGCCTTAACTGCATGCGTTCCTGCCTTAAAGAAACGCATCCTCAAATATTGTTCTGCTGTGATGATAGGTTGCTTTTCACTTAGACCGTTTCTTTAGTTACTTAAATGTTAACCAGCTTCAACTTTTTGGAAATAATGGACCCAAAGTTCAACAGATATTTTCTGTCTTATTTATAACCTTAAAAATGCCTCTGTAATTACAAAAGTGTTCGAAAGACGCCTGAGCGACTAAATGGGAGGGACGCGAAGAAGTCATGAGTTGAAAATAGAGCATATATATATATATATATATATATATATTTATATATAGAATATAGAAGAGAATATTCTTTATTGGAACCAATTGCAAACCGCATTTTGGTGTACATCAACGTAAACATGTTTATACAGATAATATGCTAATAATATGTTAATGTTAGCTACCAATATTTGTCTCAATTATTCCCAATTTATATTGTTTTTTACCCATAGCGCAAACTAAGCAGCTTCATAGAGCATCCTGATGATAAACGTTTTTTTTGGACAAGCTGTCAGCTATCGGGATTTCCAGGTCGTGACCTCGTGGGCGCAGGAAGTGGCCAGTGCGTTTGATAGGTGGCAGCAGATCATGCAGGACATGTCCCTGAATATTCCGTACTGCGGCGAAGAGTCGAGAATCGGCAAAGCGGCAGTGCTGTTCTGTGGAGGGGCAAGTCGTCTGGGAGGGCGTCTATATATATACCCGTATAATGAAGATAATTGTGACATGATTGTGCACATGTGTCTTGGCTCAATCGAGATTCTTCTCCTGAAATCTTGTATATATATATATATATATATATATATATTCTCCTGAAATCTTGTATATATATATATATATCTACAAGATTTCAGGAGAAGAATCTCGATTGAGCCAAGACACATGTGCACAATCATGTCACAATTATCTTCAATGGATACGGGTACATATATATATATATATATATGTATATATATATATTGCAGACTCGCAAACACCAGTTAAGTCGATCCATTGCATGCATATGTATGCATGGGGAGGGGGATAGAGTAGTGGTAACACTCATGGCCAGGAGAGCATAAGGTATGCGGATCGACTCCCGTAACACCCCTCTAGGGCGGCGCCTTGCATGGCTGCCAAACCGTGTGTTTAATTAACATATTGATTGTACTTTCATGTTTCAATGTAATCTTACTGCGTCTGTCGGTTTGAAATAATAAAGAATATAATTATTATTATAAGTATTATAATATAATTATTTTAATTATAATTATTATGTATGTGTGTATGTGTGCATGTATGTACGTATGTATGCATACATGGATGTATCTATGTGTGCATGTATAGGCCTATACGTTTCTGTATGTGTGTGTGTGTGAATGTATGTATGTTTGTCACATGTATGTCTGTAAGTATGTGAGTATATTTGTTTGTGTTCATGTATGATTCCATGCATGTAGGTAAACTAATGAGAGTTAGGGGAGTGTATTTGGAGTGACGGTTTCTATGGCCCTTAGTAACTCCACATGTAGGTTCTTGCGAGTGTCTTGCATCATCTTGTCTACAGGGAGATGGTTGAATGGTAACACGCTGGAACGAAGATCAGAAGGACGCGGGTTCGATACCCGCTAGCCCCATAAGGTTGGCTCAGCCTTGCTTTCTCTAAAGGGCGACTGCAAAATTGAGCGGTAGGACAGATGGGCGCCGTTCATGGCTGCCGTATATACAGTTAAATTCGACTCCTGTAAAACTGTATCTGTTACTATTATTTATCATGTAAGGCGCTGCTGAGCACTGGTTGAGTGGCGTCATGCATATAGCAAGTACGGTGCGATAGTAGTAGTAGTATATAGTAGTAGTAGTAGTAGTAGTAGTAGTAGTAGTAGTAGTAGTAGTAGTAGTAGTAGTAGTAGTAGTAGTAGTAGTAGTAGTAGTAGTAGTGGTAGTAGTAGTAGTAATAATAATAATAGTAATAATAATAAATAATAATTATTATTATTATTATAATTCTGAGCTTAAAACTTTGGTTGTCAACAACCAAACCCAGGAGAAGATGGATTTACGACGCATCGTTTAATCAATCAATTTTGTTTATTCTAACCAAAGTGACATGTGCACAACTTGTTTCAGAGCTAAGGTATACTTTACAATAATATACGGCCATCAAAAATGAGCCATTTACACGAGAGACAGTGAGTCAATGGAGAATATATGCAGAAATTCCCAGGGAACGAGAATTGATCATTCGGTGAAGGGCTCAAGGCGTAAGCATATGAGTGCAGCCCACGTCAGATTGGATAACATGTTATCTGAAATGATCAGTCTAATCTGTAGAGTTAGGCAGGGTGTTGTGTCAATGACATTATAGAGACATTGAGTAGGTCCAACCATAGATGTCGGAGTAGGGAGCTATTTTTGGGATGCATTATATGCTGACGATCATAGTTAAATGTCGGCCCCTCTCTGTCACTTACAAGCCATGGTCGGAATTTGTGTGGAAGAATTAGAGAGTTTTGACAAGAAATCTCAGGTGATGAGGATTGGCCCTTTCTTTAGTAGCCTACTGCAAGTAAAACGATTAGTCTAAATTAACTATGTTGAAAAACTTAAATACTTGGGTTGTTCTTTTGTTTCTGCCAAGTCGTTTAAAGTTAGTTTGCATGAAATGAAAATCAAGTTCTACAAATCTTAACTCTTTGTATAGTAAAGGTTGCAAATTCACTGAGCCAGTATTAGGAGTCTACTGCATCTTGTTAGTGCTTATTCTAAACCATTCTTGATTTACGGAATGGAAGCTGCACATGTGAACCTCAGTATATATACATATATATATATATATATATATATAATATATATATAACAAAGCAATTCAACGACAGTGGGCTTACAGCCCTACACTTTTTTTTTAACCTTTCCGCATCCTTCACCGACTCTAAAAAAATGAAGGCTATTTCACGGATAGAAATCTATAGAAGTATTTACCAAGCCCGACGTCTCTTAAGTTCACCGCCTACGCGACGACCCACGGCAGAAGCGCCGAGCCACCGCCTGTGACAGGTTGGTAAGTAAGAAAGAAACGTATAGTCGCTTTGACATAGATGCAGACAAATCAGAGAAAACCAACGGTGTCTGAATTGTGGAGACATGCCTTCTCTCTCCAACGCGTCTAAACCTCTGCAGCGCACATATCTGTACAAGTGTGTATATATGTATACGTAATTACGTAATGTATATATAAAGGTATATGTATGGGTACGTACATACATGCATACACTTGTATCTGTACATACCCATACATATGCATGGGTACATATCTGTACAAGTGTATATATGTATATGTATTGTATGTATATATATAAACGTATATATATGGATATGTACATACATGTATATTAAGCAGAATTGGAGCGACGTCAACGACGTTGGTGCTGCGTCAGTTGTCGCCTGCGCTGCAGTCTGCATTGCGTTGACAGCTGTTTCATGTGTCTGTTAAGCGACCGAACGATTTCTTCCTCTGCTGCTGTTGAGTTCTCTATGCGCATCAGATTGAAAGCGACACGTGCAGCGACGTCTACTTCAACTGGCGACTGAAAGGAAAGCCAGTTCTCGGCAGATGAATCTGTCAGGGTCGTCGATCACCACTGACAAGGAAGAATGACGGAACAGTGGATAGTCTGAACCGAAGGATTCTATGTAAGTCGTTTTCTGAACAAGTGTTTCGTCTTTTCTTCTTTAAAACGTGATTAACATTTCACCTATACAACATCTCGTGTGTTATATATCAAATGTATTTTAGAAAGAAAGCGGAATAATCAGATGGTTCTCAGAAACAGTATAGCTCATTTAAATTTCGCTATATTAGCTTTCACAGACATGATCGTCATTAATTAGGTTAAATTCGTCTGTCATATTAGGACAGTAATAACAGCATCAACTAGAACAGAACTAACATTATATTTAGCTTCCATATTATTTCGATATGAATTCCAAGTCATGTTCCTGGGTGCAGTGTGCCATCCAGTTTTCTTCAATAACAAAAATATAATTATATATAAATGAACATTACTAACTGTTTCTATAAACCAACCGATTATTCCACATTTTAATAATATTAATACCTTATAAAGACTGATAAGATATTTAGTCCTGCCAATAATATATTTATGTGGAAAGTTATTGAAAAATGTTTAAAAGTGATGCTTCTGTCTGGTATGATGTTGCTGTCTCGTAGAATATGGCTGTATATTTAGTCGGCATACTTGCTCTATCTGCCTCTCTTATACCTTCAAATATTAACGTATTCTTTTAATATTTTTAATGTTTTGGTCCAGTTGAATTTCTTGCTGTTTTTTGTCCATAGGAAAATTTTGTCTGCTGTTGAAATTATTGCTCATTGTTTAGTCCTGTGAAAAAGTTGATTAATTCCGGTGCAATATTCAATAATATTCAATTCCAACAGCATAATTTAATCAAATAACGGAATTGCTTAATCGAGTTGAATATTCATTGGTTTGACGAACAGCCTATGAAATCATTGAAAACAGATCGGTTTCATATTCTTGCTCTTCAATCCTCCTGCTTCCTTCATAGGAGGAATAGAGGTTGATTAGCCAAATAACCAAGTGAATAAAAGATTAGGGAGACGACATGAAAACAAAGACCATTAATAGACTTTTTCAGAGAATAATTGGTCGGCGGTCATTTGGCGGAAATTGTAGATGGATGGCGGAAGTTGGTCTTTGGGGCATAAAATGTCTGATTAATTGTGTTTACTGATACTCCGGCCGAAAAAGAAGCACTGCTCTATGACTACTTTAAATGCCTGTGTAAGTGTTTGGCAAAAGGTCAGAGAGGCTGTCGTTTGTTTGTCGAGAATGAATATAATGAGCTGATGAGTTAACTGAGGTGTCAGTAGTAGTAGTTTCAGTTTAGCGACGCTGTGTCATAACAAAAATGAATAGCGTCGCCCTCCTCCTTTATCCAGGCTTGGGACTGGCACTGTCAGAGTACGAACAGTGGCGGAGTTTCTGAGGTGTCATCTAAATATACGTGTCATATAGTAGCCTAGGCCTACATATCGTTTCTAAGCGCCGAATAAGGACTGACTGTGCACAGTTCAAAAGTAGTCATAAACTTATTTGTGCGAATCCTAAACTGGAAAACAGGAAAGCCTACAAGAACAACGAATTAACCCTAATTCATGCGGGTGACACGTAGTGTGGAGGGGTGAGTGGATTGTGGATGAATGGATGGACTGATGAATGGTGGGACGTTCATTCATAGGCAAATGGCAATCAGTAGAACCATTAAGACGATGAGAACGAAAAGACGTATACAAGCAAAATGCCACTGGGCTCAACTGGACATGATAAGTGTGCTTGCAGCTCAGAGTGGTAGGAGGGGGGATCGAAGAGGCCGAGGAAGACAGCGAAGTAAATGAGACTGCAGGACGAAGAATAGTGCAAGTGGACGAAAACGAGGTTAGGATAAAAAAAGTGAAGATGAAGAGGATGATACAGATGCGGAGGATGAAGGGACGATAAATGAATGAGAGAAAGAAAGAAGAGGGGAGGGGATGAGAAGAAGAAGGATGAGGAGGAGGCTGAAGAGACTTTGAGGAGGTGGAAGAAGGTAAACACGATGATTCGTGAGTAAACTATGAGTGGGTAGAAGAAAGAGAATATAAGAAAAGACTTAGGCCTATTTGGCTGGCATTAAGTGAAAATGGAGAAGCTATAGACGATTATGAACGAAGGTGAAAGGCGAGTGACAAGGAAAACGAGTTCTAAGAAGAATGGTCTTAAAAAGCCTTAGCATAATTGTTAGCCTTAACACTCTGCCGAGTATGTATGTATGTATGCATGCATGTATGTATGTATGTATGTATGTATGTATGTATGCATGCATGCATGTATGTATGTATGTATGTATGTATGTATGTATGTATGTATGTATGTATGTATGTATGTATGTATGTATGTATGTATGTATGTATGTATGCATGCATGTATGTATGTATGTATGTATGTATGTATGTATGTATGTATGTATGTATGTATGTATGTATGTATGTATGCAGCATGCATGCATGTATATATGTATTCATGTATGTATATATGTGTATATAATATATGTAGGCCCTATGTATGTATGTATCTGGCTATATGTAAAGTGTTTTTTAGAACCTCACACTGGCGCTTAAAATGGCAATCTAAGATCTACATAAGTGACTTGAACAAGTTTCTTGAGCTATCCTTAACGAAATAGTTCTTAAGTTTAATGGAAGACTGTTCCAGGATGATGATCTAATGCTTGAGAAAGTACGATGTGTCCGCATTGTTGCGCAAAAACATGGGATCAGCAGGACTTCAAGCTAGTCCCCTGCAGCGCTGCCGCCATCCGCCGCCGCCGCCGCCGCTAAGCCTTCAACACTCTGCAGCCGAGTATGTATGCGAAACCAATCGCTAAACTACCGACTGTTAGCGACTTCGTTCACTTAAACTTGTGCTTATTGTTTTAATCGCCGTTTCCGAGTTTCGATTTGACGAAAACATCAGCAGCAGGACAGCAGCAACAGTTGCCTATAACTTAGGAGTCACAGTGCAACAGACTAAAAGTCTAACAATCGATATTATAAGATCACCAGCTGTTTACTTACTATCTTTGCCTACCTACCTACTTACTACTTTGCTAGATATACTTATAGCACCAATCAGATGTCTGTCACTGTTTTCATCAGAAATGGCGTTTCTTCGTACATGCAAACTTGTTAAACTGCTCAACTGCTGCTGATTTTTAACTGGATTTATCAGTACAGAATGGATTGCAGGCTGAAGATTGTGAACATGCACTGCAATGCAGCCTTGGACTTAGTCATAAGTTTTATTCCTTCACTTACCAATGTGGAAATGTCGCCACTATCTCTTCCCTGTCAAATCCTTATTCGCACTTGTCTTTTGTCCAGCCATATAAATGAATTATGTCTTTCCCTAATTAAGTCTCAGCCGATTTTAAGACACCCAAGTCTAATCTTTCATAAGGATTGCCTGCATCTTGCACGAACACACACGCCCTTGTGTCAGACGGGTGGAAAGTTAAGTACAGCTGTCCGTCATCAGCATACTGGCCATGTATATAGACTCAGTCTTGTTGTCCTCGAGACCAAGGTGTTGGTCTCGAGTGCACTCGAGTTCGTTTTTAAAAGTCTTGGTCTTGGTCTTGGTCTTGAGACCAAAGGTCTTGGTCTTGGTCTTGGTCTTGAGGTTCAAGGTCTTGGTCTTGGTCTTGAGGCTCAAAGTCTTGGTCTTGGTTTTGCAAGACCAAGACCAAGACTTTTGACAATATGAACAGTCATTTAACAAAACGCAAGGATTTTAAAATTTTATCCAATTATTACTATTACAATTGCTTTAGTATTTACACGGTGTGAGTGAGGCTTTACTGTTGTTTTGGACATTCATTTTGACTTCCGGTTATTTACCATGGAATGATTTCAACACAGACTCACGATTTGTACATTTACATCCGGTACTTGAAAATACTGCTCTGTGTGCCAGCGAATTCAGCACTGTAGAACGTAGTTTTCACATGGCAGAATTTTTATGAGGCCCCACAGGTCACGTCTTGGTCAGAAAATTCTGAGCGAAATTGGTTTAAATCATAAAATGCATCAGGCATTTGGAATAACATTTCGTGAAGGACTTTTGTAAATACGAATTCGGAATTCTCTGCAGTCTGCATTAGGAGTTGTTTTGTTTTAATCAAATAAAAGATTCATGTTTTAATTAAAATAGCGAGTAGTCCGACTTGACAATTGTTTTAGTTAAATTTTAAAATAGCGAGTAGTCCGACTTGACAATTTTTTTAGTAAGGAATAGAAGTCTGGATATGGTTGTGATTTTTGGGGTATTTTTCTCGGTTTTGGTCTTGAGTTTCAAAGTATTGGTCTTGGTCTTGGTCTTGAGGTTCAAGGTCTTGGTCTTGGTCTTGGTCTTGAGGTTCAAGGTCTTGGTCTTGGTCTTGAGGTTCAAGGTCTTGGTCATGGTCTTGAGGTTCAAGGTCTTGGTCTTGGTCTTGAGGTTTAAGGTCTTGACAACAAGACTGTATAGACTATAGAGGATTAGAGGAGCGGCTCAAGGACGGAGCTCTGCGGAACACCAAATTTAACGAGTGTCCACTGTCCCCACTGAGCTGTTTAAGCCGATGGCAATCCTAAATGTTCACCCATCCAGATGAAAGAGCGAAGCCAGGCCAACGACTGGCCCGCAACTTCATATGAGATGTTAAGTCTGGTAGCCAGGATGTTGTCATTTACCATATCACGTGCTGATGTCAAGGATTCCGAGCAGCATGACATGACTGATGTCACAGACATCAGAAATATGTCTAAGAAGAACCGTCTCAGTTGAATGGCTTTTATCAAGCCGGACTGTGGCCTTGGTAATAGGTTACAGGATTTCAAACATCGCAATAGCTGCCGCACAACTACTTTCTCGATGATCTTAAATATAAACATCGTATTCGAGATGGATCGCTATGTTTTTGATAATATCCGGTCTATTGCAGGATTCTTGATCGATGGTCGTACAATGGCAGCTTTTGAATCTCCGGTTCGCATTTCTCAGCCAGAGATTCTTTGCAGAGCTGATCAGAAAGGGCAGCAGCTCATTAATAAACTCCTTCAAGAGGAATGTCTGGGTCAGGGGTCAAGCGTCCATGTTTTGCTGGTGAAGACATAAGAAGCCATCTGAACTTAACTTCTGTCACCTTAGCGAATGCAAGGAAACGACTCCATAGGTTCTGAAGTACAGTAACTCTGGTGGCGCTGACTACTCTTCATCGTCGCGCACACTTGAAATTGTCTTTATCAAGTGGCGAAGGTACACCTCTGATGAAAAGGAAGGTCTTTGCGAGTCCCGAGAGGTGCCCAAGATGGTTTAGAGATCACTCAAGAGCCACCGACTATCCTTGGAGTCACGAACGATCAGAGGCGCGTTTACACGTAGGCGCAGTAGGCGCGCGCCTAGGGGCCCCCAAATCTCGGAGGGCCCCCAAACGAATGAAAAAAATTTTCAATTACAAACTATAACATAAAACCAAATAACTTCACATTCCTTGAAATAGTAATCATAATTACAGGGTCAATTACACTCACAACAGCGGCTTCAAGTTCAACTTCGTGGGTTTTTGCACGTGATTGCCAAAACACCACCAGAGTTTCAGACTCTCAGTCACATGGACGGCGATCTCGGAGAACTCCACCTTTGACAGTGGAGAGGGGACACAGTATACAGTTGTCCCCCACATTTTGAAGAAACATAAACAAGGTAAAAAAAATGTTCACCTCTTTTTTGACCAGATCAGTTCAACAGCGTCCCGTGTCCCCCATCTGTCAAACAAGATTGCCGCCGCTGCTCAGTCTACAAGTTCACAAGGGCCCCAAAAAATGTTTGCGCCTAGGGCCCCATTTTCTGTAAACCCGCCTCTGCGAGCGATTAAACCCTCCCAGCAGTGTTGCTTCTTGTTATTGACTAATTCATGATTCCTCCGAAGAAGCTTGACCCATTCAAAACGATCTATTCCAAAACACTACTTATCGATACTCAGCACGTCTGACCGTTCAGCACACATGGCTCCGCACTCCGCTCCAAACCAGTGACTGATAGTGTTACTCATAATGCGTGCAATCCGTCAATTAGAGAGCGGTGGGTTATTTCATAAAGATCAGACACATCAGTGGTATTGAGGATCAGCCTCTTCAGAAGCATCTGTTATAGGCGTCAGCAGAAATCCTCTCCGTCCATAGACTCCATCCTCTGATT
This sequence comes from Allolobophora icterica, assembly GCA_963556255.1. Classification (NCBI taxonomy): domain Eukaryota; kingdom Metazoa; phylum Annelida; class Clitellata; order Crassiclitellata; family Lumbricidae; genus Allolobophora; species Allolobophora icterica. The sequence goes on along the minus strand of OY744605.1, from coordinate 24,068,134 downwards.
GTGATCTCTGTGACCAATGGAGTATAGTGTGGGACTGGAATGTTGTGCGTTAACAGAAGTGACAACGATTGACCTGCTGATGACGAGATCATGAGTAAGACACCAACGAGTTGAAGCAGGCCGAGGATATAGATGATGAGCTGCCTTACCTGCACTGCCCATCAGCATCCAGGGTCTTCCATGTGAATGTTCAAGTCACCCGTATCAACCAGTTGCCTATTATAGGTTGCCAGTGTCTCCAGAAGGGTGTTAAACCCCTGGATGAACTTCGCAGGCGATGGAAGCGACTCAGAGCGATAGATTGCGGCGATAGTAAATGGAGTTGGGGATTTTGCAAAGGAACTTAAAAGAACCTCAAACGTGGTAAATGTCTCAGCGACTTCTATCCCATTCACCCGCACATTCCAGCGATGGAAGATCGCAAGCAATTCGCCTTCATTATGCAGTCTTGTTGTCCTCGAGACCAAGGTCTTGGTCTCGAGTGCACTCGAGTTCGTTTTTAAAAGTCTTGGTCTTGGTCTTGAGGTTCAAGGTCTTGGTCTTGGTCTTGGTCCTGAGGTTCAAGGTCTTGGTCTTGGTCTTGGTCTTGAGGTTCAAGGTCTTGGTCTTGGTCTCGCAAGACCAAGACCAAGACCGGCTGTTAATATGAACAGTTATTTAACAGAACTCAAAAATTCTGTATCAAGCCTGCTTGCATCATACGACCAATATCTGTATGGATGGATACATTAAGTCATGTTGGTCAGGAAACCCATTGGCAGCAGCAACAGTTATTCTGTATCAGACGGTATGATAAACCATGGGAAGATTTCAAAAAGACTCACTATCTGTACATTTACATCCAGTGCTTGAAAAGCTACTCTGTGTGTGTGTGTGTGTGTGTGTGTGTGTGTGTGTGTGTGTGTGTGTGTGTGTGTGTGTGTGTGTGTGTGTGTGTGTGTGTGTGTGTGTGTGTGTGTGTGTGTGTCAGCGACTTCAGCACCTGTAGAACGTATTTTTTCACATGGCGGAATTTTTATGAGACCCACCAGGCACGTCTTGGTCAGAAAATTCTGAGCGAATTGGTTTTTATAAAATACAAAAGGCATTTGGTATAAGAGGTTGCATGAAGGACTTTTGAATACAAATTTGGATTTCTCTGCAGTTTTCATTTAAAGTTAATTTGCTTGAATAAAATAAAAGATTCATGTTTTCATTAAAATAGCGAATATTCCGACTTTACAATTTTTAGATGTCTTGACCTGATTTCGATTTTTTGGGGTCTTGGTCTTGGTCTTGGTCTTGGTCTCGAGGTTCAAGGTCTTGGTCTTGGTCTTGGTCTCGAGGTTCAAGGTCTTGGTCTTGGTCTTGGTCTTGAGGTTCAAGGTCTTGGTCTTGGTCTTGGTCTTGAGGTTTAAGGTCTTGACAACAAGACTGTCATTATGTGACATGAGGAGATACGAGTCCTTGCGTGGTACGTTAACGATATTGAAACCGGATGGAGTTGATCTTAGGAGCGCAACATCATTAACAGACAGGTTCCACATCTCGACAGCGACCAAATCGTCAAAGTTATGGCTGTTAATGGCTTCTGTTAATGGCTTTGGTCACGGAAGTGCATTAGTAGAGCGCATTTTCATATAGCTAACGTATATCTCTGTCCATATATATCTGAACCGGCTTCCTCCTACGCAAAGTCGTCATGACATGCGCTGTTAAGCAGTTTCTACGATATATAGGGCCAATATATGCTTTAATTTCGAACAAGGTAGAAAAACAAACAAAACTTAAAAAAGAAAAACCTTTATATTTTGATTAGAGACACAAGCGTTATTTAGAACTATTCACAATGAGACAGACACTTGAAAAAGTACAACCGGAAAGTCTCTATCAACTCATAGACCTTAAAGAAGCATTCACCAGCATATGGAATGATTTGAATGTGGAGAGCGATGCAAAATGCAAGAATACCAGAGCAATTGATCAAACTTGTACAAGGGATATATCGAAAATCATAAAGTGTCATTAAAGTGTATAAGAAGACCATAGAATACTTTAATATGAAAACGGAGGTACGACAGGGATGTATCGTCTCCTCATACCTATTTAACCTATGGTAGTCTATTAGAAGTAGTAATGTCAGTCAGCCTAAACAACACCGAGGCAGGAATCAAATGGAACGGAGGGCTGGTGGATCTCCGATTTATTGACGACGTAGGTCTAACCAGAAGTGGAACAGAACTTCACGATATTATGACACAGATTGACGAAACCAGTAGAAGATTCGGTCAATGTATGCATTACGCTTCCTGACTACTAATGGACTACTTAGCCCCTCAATGTGCGAGGTGGTGACAGCTACCACAGTAGCGAGGATGACGTGTGCTGCACCCTCTTGGTGGGGCTATGTGGGGGCAGAGGGGACGTGAGAGACTACAGGCAATATTTAGGAGACTAATTAAAGCTGGTTATCTTCCTGTGGACTACCCTAGACTCGAACAATTGATCCGAACTGCTGATTCCAAACTTTTCATGGCCGTCCTTAGACTCCTTACATGTCCTACACATGTGCTCCATGCGCTATTACCTCCTGTTAAGCATACGGGTTATACTTTGCGACCTCGTGTTCATAATCGGGTTCTCCCGACTGCTCGCGAATCTTTCATAGTTAGGATGATTTTCACCGGAATATAGGCCTTAGTACTTTAAGCTGGACGTGATATACATGTGTAAACTAAATTGCGGTTAGCAGTTGGATTAATAAAGGATATACTTACTTACTTACTTACTTACTTACTTACTTACTTACTAATGATAAATGCATAGAAAACCAAAACAATGGTAACTGAAAAGACCAAAGAGACAACAATGACTATCGCAATCCAAAGAGATGCTATTGAGCAGGTAAATCAATTTATCTATCTAGGAGGGCTAATAAACGCAGATGGCAGAAATGAAAACGACATACAAAGGAGAATTGGACACGCTTCACAGGCATTTGGAATAATGAACAAGATATTGAGAAGCAGAGAATTAACAGACAAAACCAAGACAAGCAATATACGAGACGATGATACAACCGTTTTTCCAATATAGATCGGAATGTTGGACAACAAGATGATAAAAAATTCTTACATCAGAAATGAACTGTAACTACAGAATTAAAATCATTGACACTATTATAAGCATCACAAGACTATTCCTAATTCCTTACAATACTCTAAGGCTTAACCATAGCACCTTCGAGAACTCTTAACATGCATCCAGCCACCCCGCTATACCCGATCTTCCTCCTATTTAGGGGGGGGGGGGGCGTAGAGTAATGGATAACACACTGGCGTGAAGTGCTGAAGGTACCAAGATCGAACCCTGTAAACATCCATTTATTTAAGGTTTATCCTGCCTTCCACTCGCTAGGCGGCGGCGGTGGTTAAATGAATAGTAGGCCGTGATTTGGCGCCGTATGTGGCTGCCGCATAAGCAGTTATATTTGACTCCTGTAAAACTGTTATCATGTGTTTCTACTTAATACATGTTTGTAAGGCGCCCTGCGTGGCTGCCGTTTCTACTATACGTATGTTCACTGTACAGCGCAGTGCGTTTGCAGGCGCTTAATGAAAAATTGAAGATTGTTATTATTATTATTATTATCTCACTCTCTCCCGTCCCTCAGTCACTACTCGCCTCAAATTCTCCAGCCCACCCATACCTCACTGCACCCAAACTCTGGAACGAAATTCCCCTGAATTCCGCATATTCGCAGTTCTCCACTAATGCCGCTCCTTATCTATCGTCATCTGCCACAGGTTCATCTACTTATCACCCCACAGGCTTTCCATTCCAAACTGGTCTTACCTCTTTAAGAAAGCCATCCGATCCTCCGCCTTCCAAGCTTTCTAGTCTTCAACGAAGCCCTCCCTAGCAACTGCTCTGACTCCTCTCTCTGGTCACTCTGGCAACCGGACTTTGACCTTTGATCTCTGGACAACCCCTCTGATACGACGCAGCGCTCATGAAAAAGCTGGTGTCCTATACGCTTAGCTTTAGAGTAGCGATTTAAAACTTTTGAGTTTACAATTACGATTAGTAAAAGTCATACTGCATGAAGTTAACATGACCGTAAAATTTTTAGCAAAGCGGCATATATTACGGCTCGAAGTCCATGGCAGTATCGGACAGAAATGGTTTCGCAACACTCACTCTTTCCACTGAGAACCCCAGATTTCTCCTGAAAACAACCATGCACATTAAACGTAGACCTGTTGGTCGGGGAAACTGCGTTGGACATTGCGTTGGCCCTGCGCAGAGGAATCACTAGGCGTCACTTTCGCCTGTCAGCAACAGTGTCATGCAGGTTTTGCAGAAACATGCGTGCGTATACAAACATACATACATAAATGCACACGTACATATATACATACGTACGTACACAGTTGGATGGCTCTTAATGCACCAATACACGTGATAGTGCCTTAAAAGTACTTGCAAAAGCATTCTTGGTTGAGATTATATAAATTATTTTCGATATTTCTTTACTTTTTGTAATGGCGATGTTAGCGCTAAACTGGAAAAGATGGATGAGTTGGCTGAATATAAGGATAAGAGATTTATTAAAGGATGAGATTTAATTGAGAGTGGCAAAAGAGACAGAGCTTGGCTCTCGGCGAAACCTCGCTTAGGCTCTATATAGAGCGAGTTTTACGTCGCGTTCGGTGACAGTAACAAATGTGTCTTTCGAAATATATTGCTTTCGCAATAACAGATGGGCAGATGAAACGTTTCTGGTCAGTTTGTGCTTTTCAACCTAATGCTGTCAGATACCGGACACAAATCAGCTGCCTTGCAAATGGCACAGCCATTGTATAGCTGTCTAGTTATGTGAGTATATATATATATATATATATATATATATATATATATATATATTAGGGTATTTTATGGTATGCACGAGATATTTTTAACTGCAAGATGTTTTAACGGCCAGGTCGAATTATCATGCCAATTCACGTATAAACTTCTTGGCAGACGAGTGTTTGGCCGAGATCAAAAGTTGGGGTTTGGAAGACAGAATCTTGGCCATGTGTTTACACCATGCGCAACAAACAGGGCTCTGACAAACCCCTAAAGAGGCTTCCTCTCATACATGATCCACCTACAAAAGCACTACCAGATTTCTTCACTACTTGTACCATCAAAATTTCCAGATCCTCTGATTGGATGACGCTCTTCTTGATAGAGAACAATGGGAGTCAGAAGGATGGTCCGTCCTAAGAATGACGAACGATGTGGCGGAGAAAAGGTGGCTCTAATGCAGTCCTTCAATGAAACCCTGGTCCGAAATGAGGAAAAGTACCAATTTGTTCTGCAAATGGTCGAGTACCATAGAAACAAATTCACAAAGCTCCAAAGGGAATAAATAGACAACTAATGACTGGGGTTCTTCTTTTGCTTTTATTTTTATGTTTAGATGTTGAAATGGTTTGGATTTTTGAAAATTACAATGTATCACATTGTTTTCTAAGTGATAATCCTTCAGGGGCTTTGCGCAAGTTCTAAATCTATTCCGATTTTCATCTAATTTGGCATAATGTTAATGTTTCATATGGTGGAACACAAACATAACGTGGCCGATATTAATTTTGAAACTTCAAATTTAAGACACACCCTAATATATATATATATATATATATATATATATATATATATATATATATATATATATATATATATATATATATATATATATATATATATATATATATATATATATATATATATATAGGGTATTTTATGGTATGCACGAGATATTTTTATATATATATATATATATATTAGGGTGTCCCAAAAATATGTTTTGTTGAATTTTTATATGCAGTCCCTCTGAAAAGTTTCTTTATGGTCCCATAATAACACCTGTAAAATTTTATGACATTTAAAAAATATTTAGGGGTTCCCCAAGACTCTCAAATTTTCCCCATTTTGGCATAATTTGCATCCGACATGTCCTTTTTTAAACGCTTTTAGACATCAATCTTGGATCCCATGATAACATGTTAAACACCATTGGAAAGCACTTAAATAGTAGAATCTACAAGTATGTAACTTTATTGGATATTATATGTATGGTTTTACGATCAAATAGTACAAAAATTAAACAAAACTTAAGATTTTTGGACTTTTGCAATATCAGTTATTACCACTAATAGTTAGGAGCAATCGTCAGTACAAGTCTTTGATATTGCAACAAGCCCTGGTTTCAGCTCCTCCATACCTGCATCTGCTTATTCTTCATCATTGATTACACCTTCAGCTGCTTAATTCTTCATTTCTTCAATCTACATTCTACATATCTACATGATTGCACTTAGAAAAATCTTGCCTATGTAAACAACTTCAACAACTTGTAGAACAAACTGTTTCTGGTCTTCGTTATTGTTGAACATACTGTTACTTACTGTATACATACTGTTACATACTGTATACATACTGTATAAGGGCAACACAACGTTCAGCACTCTTATTCACACATGCCAAGTTATTAACAAACTCACAAACGATCTTATATGATTGACTTTCGAGCAACTCTGCAACTGGAATATCGAGAAAACTGCCGTCGATGGCGGTAGCTCGGAAGAAGCTTCGAGAAATAGATAATTCAGTTATTGTGCGGGGAAGAGACTGAACCACATGCAATCCTCGATCATCTTTCATTGGTTGAGATAAGCTGTGCTTTCTCTTCAGAAGACAGATGCTGAGAGAAGAGAGGGATTCACTAGCTCTTGGCTTAGGTACCAAGAATGACGCTGTATCATCTTCAGTCCTGTGTCTACAGAGCACCAGCATCAAGCATCAGCAGTGACTCGACATGAGAACCACGAGTGGATGTAGATGCTGACTACAAATCTATTGAAACATTAGATGCCCTGTAATTCACAGGCCATCAACTAGATAACAGATTCGTTTTCATCCAAAAGGCTTGGGTTTATGGTGGAACAGGTCGGACCATTTATCTCTAAATCGGTTGAAGAACAGAATGTCAGGCCCAGTTGATGGACAAACTTTATCAAGGCACAATACTAATGCATTAGACAACAGGACTTAAAACATTTCATGTCGACAAGCCATCCACAGCAGATTATGACCGGTGGCGGTCACTAGAAGAGTGCAGGCTCCATTAACTTTGCCGGTGTTTGAGGCCATTGTGTCAAAATACCTGCTGATAGCAAATCGCGCTAACATGACTTCAAAAGGTCCAGAACTGCTTTCACTGCTGCCTGTCCTGACTCAGAAGCCAACTTTGGCACACTCAGAAGTATTAGTACTTCCGTCAACTAGAGAAGTATTCAGGACTGGCATTCTGTCCACTTTGTCCACGTCTACTGCAGTGGTGTCATAGATAGCAGCTTGCCTCCCAGTGCTCGACAGATTTACAGGCTTGAAAGTCATCCTTGGTTTGCTCGGCAGCTTCACTACGAAAATGTTTTCTTGATGGTGAATGGTACCTTAGAAAGCACTGCTGAAGATGTTGAGCAGCCTATTTCGTTGACTAGAGAAGCTAGGATCGTCATGAATAATATCATTGGGAAATTTATGTTAAACTATTGCAAAATACAACCGAAGCCAAGAAATCTCGATTTTGCATGTTTTCTGTCTTCTTCATACTTGAAACTTTATTCACATTTACAATAAGGTCATATTATGTTGACATTGTTTGTATGTTGTTCCATTTAAGTGCTTTCTAATGGTACTAAGCTTGTTATTATGGGATCAAAGTCTGATCCTATGGCAAGTTTCAAACTCAGAGACATCATACGTAGTTTAGGACAAAGTATACCCTAATTCTGAGAGCCTTGGGGGACCCCTAAATATTTTTAATGTCATAAAATTTTGCAGGTGTTCTTATGGGACCATAAAGAAACTTTTTAGAGGGACTGCATCATAAGTTTCAAACAAATTTGTTTTCCTTGTTTGTCTTGGGACACCCTAATATATATATATATATATATATATATATATATATATATATATATATATATATATATATATATATATATATATATATATTGTTACGAGTTCATTCTCAATAAATGCTTTAATAAACTCGCATCTAGTTTTAACAGGTATAATTCTCTAAACAAACGCAACTATACATTACCCAACCGTAGAATGACGGTGGAAAACGGTTCGCTCTTCACAAACGGAAGAACGCCAAAAAACCCTGGTTTTCAATGCAGCCACGAGCTGACGGCCAGAAACGAACATAAGCTGAACACGTACGTAAAACACCACACTTGGAATGCTTCACGAAAATAACTTAACTACCATGCACAGGAAGTACTCGGACAAGACTACAGCCCGTCGGCAGTATTATCAGAGACATCCTCCCCGCACCCTATTCTCTGTCCTTATATTGGAGATCTTTCCTCGGTAGATGTCTCTTCTCAGCCAAAGAAACTAGTCAAGCAGGAATAATGCCCATCCTAGGACTAGTCAGGAATCAGTCGTGGGGCCCTAACAACATATATATATATATATATATATATATATATATATATATATATATATACTTATATATATAAGTACTGTGTACGCGTGTACGTATGAACCTTTGAATACATGTATCTAGACGTTTATTATAGCATTTGTTGAGCACCTCACAAAAGTGTTGCCTGGGTTAACTGCTATCAATGTCATTAAGAAAAAGTAGTCAGAAGTCGATAACTGAAGGATAAGTCAGATAACTGAAGGAGTCATCAGTGGCGATCTCCCGCAGACACGGACAGCCAAACTGATTGATTTCCAACCAGAGCTGATGTAGATACCATAATCATTCGGAGTTCCTGGACTCTAGTTTGAAAAACAAGGTGATGTTGACTTCCAGTGATTTATCGATGCTTCACAATTTATAGTACTTAGTAGTAGACCCTACGTCACGTAGGGTCTACTACTAAGTACTATAAATTGTGTGTTTGAGCCAATGGGAACATTTCGAATATAAAATTTGGTATGCAACTGCAATACTTTTCACTCCTGTACTACAGATAATTGCAATGAATTGATAATCATAGAATTATGCTTATCTTTTTATCTATGTCATTGCAATTATATCTGGATGCTTGTTTTCCTGCATCTCATTTAGTTTCTTTTTAACTGAACAACACGTGAACTGCGCATATGTAGGCCTACACTGACAAGTGCATTTTGGGCCGTAAATATCGGTCACTGCAGGCCGTCCTTTGTGTCCTTTCGACAGATTATTCAATATTCATCCAGTGCTGGCCTTAGGGGCCTGCGAACCGTGCGGTCGCACGGGGCCCGCAACTTAGAGGGGCCAGAAAATTCCGAAATGTCGCAGAAAATTAACATGAACGAGACACTCTAATAATGATATTATAGTTTCGATTAAATCTTCTCTTTTGTCAATAAAATGAAAGTGACTTCCTCTATATCCCAGAATTCTCGTGTATAGTTAAATCTGACTTGTCGTGCTTGTTAACAATCTACTAAATAAAATGATTAGCAATGAAAAACAATTTCAATGAAAAACAAACTGACTTGTGTCATGGAGGGCTCGTACAGCATATTCTGGACGGAGCCCGAAATATTCTAAGGTCGGCACTGATTCATCTACACGTAAATCGTCTAAACGAGAAATTTGCTCGAAAACTCTGGGTATCTTCGCCATCACCGTACTCCGTGGTGACAACCTTGAGTTGGATATCTTAGGAAGACGACGCCATTCATCTTTGACATGATGCATCGTCATTAAACAGAAGCTACCTACCTATCTGACATGGTTGTATTTTTACTGTTGCTGGGTCTGCGTGTTGGAATTGTTTTTTCGTGTTCATCGAAAACTTACTACGCTTCAGACAGTTTTTGTAGTATCTTATCATAACTTCAATTACCCCATAGTCTAACACCCAGTACTACGTACACTTGCAGTAGCTGGATAATCTTGGATTAGGTGGAGTAGGGGTGAAGCAGAGCCACTGTCACGGTGTCGACCGTCGACGACAGAATGGCCGCTATACGACTTATTGACCGGCAGACGACGACTGCCAGCAGTTAGGGCGGTTTGAGGGATATCTTGACGACGCGTTGTTTTCCATCTACGAAGGATTGCTGGACGGTGAGACAGCCGAGGGTCATTGTCATTCCTTATCCTCTGTGGAACGCGGTTCAGAAACTAAGAACACGGTGTCATCTGTAAACTGTGGAATGGGATCCGTTGGTTGGGCTGTGCGTGTGTGCTGGAGCCTGTCCCTTGTGACTCTTCTATTTATCTCAGCAGTGATCGTTTATTGATGAACTTTCTGTTCTGTTTATTACATTTATATGCAATGAGCTAGCACAGGACGCGCCTCGCATTAGTTGCTCCAGAAACGGCGTTATACAAATTTCTGATTACAGGTCGACTCAGCCTTCCACTCCCTAGGGGTCAGCAGTAAATTGAGCGGGCGCCTAACAGGTTGCTCAATAAGATCTTGATAATTGTACTGTCATGTTTTAATGTTACTTGTTGCGGTTTGTCAGTGAGCTTGTGAATAAACATGAATATATTATATATTACAAATACAAATACAATGCAAGTATATATATAATATATATGCATATATATATATATACAGATACACACAGCGTTTGTATTTGTAGGCTATAAGGACATTAATGTACTTTATTGATAGCCAAAGGTTCTTCCCTTGCTTAGTTCTACAATGAACCCAACCGCCCAACCGCTCTTAGTTCCTGCCTCTTCTCGTGTCTGTTCAGTCTGCGCCAGAAACGGAACCAAAGCCCCGACCGACGAAGGATAATCATATCCTGCTCTGGTTTCCGCGCACAGTCAGCTGTTGGGCGTCATCGCTCCCAAATTGACAGACTGTCCTTCGTTGGCGACCATTAGCAGTCGACGCCTTCGGCAGATGGCCCACTAGGGCGCCATCCAACGGACACTTCCATACGAATCCTCTAAATGCCAGAGTAATGACTGTGCGAATAGGTGGCGCAACAATAGAAGCTTCGTCATTAATCAGTGTCATCGGCAGCACTCTAGGCATCTGATGTCAATGCACAAGATGGCGCAGCATTACAGACGTCCGTTTAAATCGTATTGAAACGATGATTTCAGATCATCTCAGTTCTATAGCGCATGCGTAAGCTTAAACTCGTCTCTTGCGACTGAGCTTATTGGATATTGGTAGACAGATGGGAGCAAGTGAGCAGTTCTGTAGCGCCATTGTAATAATGCTGAAAGCATCAGTCGATGGTCGACACTAAGCACAATCCGTGTGCAAAGCTAATATTCTTAGCGAGTTGGGTTGAAAGCCAAGAGGAAAGAGGAAACTTCATGGAGACAAGGAAACCGCGATATGGAGGGAAGGAATTTAGGACAAGGTGAGTTGAGTCAGAAACCATTTCAGTCTACACAGCGATCTTAAAATTAAACCACTAAATAAGCCTATTCTGAACTAAATCCTTAGGCTACATATTGTCAACCACACCAACACAGATATGCCTATATGCGTTGGATTACACTACAATATGATGAAAACTAATCGCTGTTCATCGAGAGCATTTCGCTTCTGCCGAAACAAGTTTTCTATTGCATGGTTTAGTCTAAAAAGAGGAATCTTTGTATTATTGGCTTCAATTGATCTCAATGCTAGCAGAACGAAGAAACAACAAGCTTTCTAGAAAGCCAGCTTTTTTTGCTCATAACGAAGTCTACAAATTGATACACAAATACATAAGTTGCGAAACAGTTTTAAAGAAGCATTGTTTAATCCCATGATCGCCATTTTCCGAACCTCTTATACGTTGATTTTAAACCTTGTTTTGTTAGCACTCTTGCAATAAACACCTAAATTTAGCCATTTAAAGCTCTATAACGAATGCCCAAAGGCTGCGTCGAAGAAGTCTCATCTTCAACGAAGACTTCTTATATTTATAAAGCAAACTGTACTCAGGGACTCGATACTTCTTCGTCTGTCACGTTTAGAAATAACCAAGCACTGGTTGGCTGTGAAACAAATAGTCTCCGCCATCGGCGCCGGCGCCAGAACAAATTGCCCGAAGGGACCCTTATCACAGAATAATGAATGAATAATATGAGATTTACATTCCATACGTCTATACTTGAATCAGAGCACTTAGAAGTTTTAAGGGTCAAAGGCCAGGAGAGAGATCTAAAAGAGGAGATTAAACCTCTGAGCGTAAATGATCCCTTGTATAAAGAAACGATACTTTGTCTCAGATGCGTCAAAATCGGTCAACGCTGCAGAAAGCGTTTGGATAGTTCTAAGACAATATCCCTTGTTTACAGAACAAACGAGAACGTTCACCGAGTGAACTGCTGCCAACAGTACTAACAGTTGTTTCTCGAATCCTCCTCCTCCTCAAATCAAAGAAATGCACACAAATCAGGTAGTATCAGAAAAGGACATGTATAGACATGTTGTATAATCACCAGCAATTTTAGGGCTAAACCTAGCCGTTTAGACAAGTTATTTGGTATTGTTTTAGGATGAAATTTGAGCAGCATAGAAGCAAGTGGTTTAAATTTAATTCAATGGATATTTCGAAAAACAAAAAGTTTAGTTTTAAAAGCAGATTTAAGAAATTCCTGGAGAAATAGTCTATGAAGATGTCGTAGATCTTCCAAAATTTATAAATGATCGAGCATCAAACAACAGACTTTCCCAATTTATATTGCGTAGCGTTACACGAGAAAAAAAACACACTTTGATTTTCTGACGTATTTGTCTCATTAATCGACCAGTTCAATTACAACAGCACTTCAATCGCAGACATAAAATCTTTCGCGCGCTCGAACTGCGATCGTTAGCAGCAAATGATCAATGACTTTTACAACTCAAACTATCAGATAACGAGAAGACAAGTATCACTTTATCTTTTTGTGCTCCCCTTTTAAATACATTTGCGAGCTACTTATATATAGACAAATCCAGAAAAAAGAACCATCGCATGGATGCCCACCAATCATCATTGTAGGCCTATATTACAAACGTGCCTGAGTATTAAACACTACTGACGTCAGCCCACATCAACACTAACCAAACATAAAAAACCCGATGACTCATCGGCGATATGTCATGGACGATTTCGACACTAACGCGCGCTTAAAACTTGCTGACTCATCAGCGGAAAATTGCATTCACAAAGCAAATCTTAGTTTCAAATTTACAGGATATTTCGACGTATTTTATAAACGCATCATAAAGTAGTTCACAGCTTTGATTGTATAATAGCTCAAGTAAAAGCTCCGATCTCCAAACTTATTCTTAACCTTTTTTGTTGGATTTCAAATGCATAAATTTTATATTAAGGTGCATTAACTCCAAGTTGCTAGATGTTAACGTTAACTTTAGGGCTTCCTGTTTATAAAACCGCCTATTGTCAAGCAATCCTTAACCCATGCAAATTGTGAAGAGATAATTATTATCTCTGGTATAAGGTACTGCATGGTTTAAGCATGATTGTAAACTTTATCCGAGTCCAAACACATTTGTTCAGAAATTAGGGAGCAATGGACGGAGAGCGCAGTATTCTGAATGGATATCGATTGTGCCAATGCAAAACTCCAGACATATGCCATGGCACGAAACGAGGAGCCAGTTGGATGGTATATTTCATTTTGGACTCGGGGTGCAAAGGCCTGTGACAAAAGCATCAACCCCAAAGTCAGACATCATACTTGCAAGCGTACGCGACTGCACGAACGGTGTGTGATGGTGACAGGTCTTGAACATCAAGATCCTAATGGCCACCAAAGTCTGCCTGCTTGATGGCTAAATGCTGTCTGGCCTCATATTTGGAATTTAATCTGAATTATGGTAAGTTGAAATACAAAAGCATTAGCCTGAATGGACACACACACACACACACACACACACACACACACACACACACACACACACACACACACACACACACACACACACACACACACACACACACACACACACACACACACACACACACACACACACACACACACACACACACACACACACACACACACACACACACACACACACACACACACACACACACACACACACACACACACACACACACACACACACACACACACACACACACACACACACACACACACACACACACACACACACACACACACACACACACACACACACACACACACACACACACACACACACACACACACACACGCGCGCGCGCGCGCACACACGCACACACAGGTGCATGAGACTTATACTGACTGCCCGTAACTAAGGTCGGCAATGTCAAGAAAAGCATTTGAAAGAATTCGTGTGGACTAATCCAGATATTGTAGAACATTTCATGTTTGGCAAGTATAAGAAATCAAGACCATTATCAATTTTGCTGGCTACCATAATTCATCGAACACATCGGCACCTGGACTTCACGAAGGCCAATTTCAGTTCGTGATCGCGGCGACGACCTACTTTGGTGCAATGTATGCTTGAAAGGAAAATGACTGGAAACATAAGGTCCATTGCTTCGGTGATTCAACTGCCTTGAAAGGTTAGCCTTAGTAAGGATCAGTTAGATGTCGCCTTGTTAAGCAATAGCAGCTGGGTAAATCGAAGACCAGGGTCCAGAGGCCAACTTCATTTATTCCCGAGACGACAATTTTGCTGTTCTGCATTCATCTCGTACATTGTTTTCTCCAAGCTAATCTTCATATCACAATGATATTCTCGGTTGCCCCGTTGCTTTTTATATTTCTATCTGAAAAATCATCGCTGTATGTGTCTGTTTAAAGTCAACGCTGTGTAATACACAATGTTCGCAATAGCCGTCAAAACCTCTCTTAACTTGTTTTCATTTAATCTATGTCTACGTGTCAAAGACATCATAATTACTTCTGGGCTTCTAAATTGTTTTCCACTTATTTTCTCATTCTTGCTCTTATTATCTGCCTTCATCTGTTTCAATAGTAATTCCTACACGAATCGACCACTGGACATGATTTAGTCATAGTTATTATATTCTCTGTGTTCTTTGATGTTATTATAGCAAAATAACAATCGAAATGGCTCGTGTAATTTCGGTGCCAGAGATGTTCTTTATAAGCGGTTGCCTTGACAACCAGGACGTTCGTCGACCGAGCGTCTACTCCTCCGATTCTTCGCCCTTGGCTCAGTTATGGGACGGAAGTGAGACGATAGATGTGGAGGAGGGACCGGATGGGAACGAGACTTGTCGACTACAGGAGTTGCCAGGAGGATCCCATACGCAGAGTTGGACGATCTCCTTCATTAAGACATACATCGTTTCTGGAATCTGCGTCTTCGGCATCTTTGGAAATTTACTCACGTTTCTCGTTCTATCGAGGAAACGACTTGAGGTGATCATTATATTATGCGTCTGTGATTCATCCTCTGTAAACGACTTTTCATATACATGTACAGGTCTAAGGTAATTCTAAGGCGTGCAAATCCTATACCAATGCTCTTACTCAGGAGTGGAATAAATACGCTCACACCTGGTAATCAATAAATAGCCAATGCTCCAAGTATTAGTCTAGCTAGACAATGCTCAACATTACTGATCCGCAAAAGACATCAGCAGCGATGTGAATATTGCAAATTGTCACTGGGCAATAGGCATCAATTCTGTCGCTTATGAATTTTCCATTCAGAAGCATTTTAAACCTTAATGCAGCTCGCTTTAAATAACTTGTCGCGAATCGTTAGCGACACACATACGAGTATATAGACCTATCAATTCCTGACTAAACGTCGATGTAATATTTGTGATTTGAGCCATATACACCCGCACATAGGGAATTTTGGAGCACTTGCCCCTCCTGGAATTCACATGTACACAGTTCTGGCCCACAATAAGTTCTTATATATATACATACATATATATACATATATACATATATATCGCAATGGCGTGTACAAGTTTACGTGTTTCGTCCCTCCCTCTATACAGATTTTTGTCGGCGCTCATGATTTGAACAACTTAAATTAAGAACACTCGCCAAAAGGAAAGGATAGTTTTCATAAACCAGGAGAAATCGAACCTAGCAATTGGCCAGAAAGTTAGATTATTCATCGAAATGACACATGCTCGACCACAGGAAGGCCATCTAACAACGCATGACGTTTGGGTAACGCCTCACTGGCGTCAGGACATTTAGGCCGCTTACAGCATCTATTTGTAGGCTGCTGTTGATTGGCTTAAATATCGCCTATTATTATACGAGGAGGAGCCAATTGAATGGTTAATTTAATTTTGGGACTAGAACTGCCAAGGCCAATGACAACAGCAATAATCCCTTAATTAATCCCTCAACAACAGCATTAATACACCCTAAATGGTATCCTAGCATAAAATTAAAAAAAACAAAGAAAATGGTTTGATATTTTGTGTGTAAGAAATTTTTATTTTGGGACTATTAGTGTAATTTAGCACAGGAGGTAACCAAAATATAATCTGCGTCTATAATTCTGCTTTTGATTAACTTTATTTTAAAGATAAGCCCTGGCAATGCTGCTTTCCTCGTGTTTGGTCTAATCTATATTTTTCTTCGTGTTTTAATCCTGAACCGTGTTTATAGCGGTTGCACGAGATATTTCCTATTCCAGAAACTCGATATCACTTATGAGATGCATATTTTTAGACTTGCAATCGTCAGCTGGAAAATTCAATATCACTGTTGGAAATAAACATTCATGGATCTCATAAATTAATTTTCGAATATATCTTCCTTATGCTCGCCTGTCTGTTATAGAACTAATGTCACTGCAATATTTTTGAATAGTAGAGATGATTTTTCTGTAACGGCATGTTCTGTGCCTTGTAACCAGAAGGTCGCAGGTTCGAATCTACATTAAGCCAATGCGTAGCGACCTTGGACAAGTTGCTCACCAACAATTACCTGCGAGGAAGGCAACAGGAAACCCTCATTATCTCATCTCGGGGTGGCATAAACCCAATAGACCTGCCCGCGGGCAGAGAACTCATCATCAAAGACAGCCGCAAGTGCACGTAGGCACTCGTCCGTAGCTAAGAGTTTATCTGTAACGCTCCAACAGTAACTGTGTGGCTGTTATCCATCACTTAGTCTCATCGTCTCTTTTTCTGCCTTGTTTAGCAGCGCACAGTCTTCTACTGTACTTGACGACTACAGAAACAGATTAAGTGCGACAGATTAAGTTTAATTCAGATTCATGAGCAAAACTCGATCAGAGCGTTGCAGTGTTGCGCCAAAAAGGCCGTGTGTAAACATTTCTTGAAGTGAAAATTCACGGAAATTCAAGTGAAGATGATCAAACGAAATTTACAGAGGAATCTAAAAGTCTTTAATTAGTTCGTTGAACTATCAAAAAATTACTTTAAAATCAGAAAACTAAACATTCATCTGACGCCACAAGCGTTAAATCTTTACAGTTATTTGTTTATATGAGAAGTGAGAATTTCGTTGCAGGTGATTTGTGACGGAGCTGAGCGGAGTGTCCATCTCGGCCTGCGCACTTTGGCCGCCTTTGATCTGCTGCTCTGCATCAGTCTCCTTCCACACGGTCTTCTTGGGGAGGAGCGGATCGCCTATCCGACCAAGAACTTCGAGCTCATCTACCGATCGTACAGCGGTGCAGTCATCAACACCTTCATCCTGGCGAGCACTTGGCTCACCGTCACCATGGCTACGAGTCGCTACCTGGCCATCTGTCGTCCGTTCCGGATGCTTCGTCTGGTCAGTATGACCGGAACCAAAGTGACGATCGTCTGCGTCTGTTTGTGCTGCGTCGTCTTCAACGTACCTCGCTTCTTCGAGCACGACATCGAGACTCTGGCCTGCGACGAGGGACGCCAGATCTACGTCCAGAACCTCGGATATCTGACGCAGAACCATCTGGCGTCGACAGTTTACGCCTGGATCTACTTCGGGTTCGGCATCGTCTGTCCGCTGTCGACCCTCGCAGTCTGCAACATCGGCCTCGTGCGAGCTCTTAGAGAATCGTCTCGTGTCCGGCAGATGTATCGCGTGCGTGCCAACCACCTGAGCGCTAATAACCGCATCACAACGACCCTTGTCACGATCATCGTCACCTACATCGTGCTCGTCTCCCCGGCGGAACTTCTGCTCTTCGTTCAGAACCAACTTCCGCTGAGCAGCAGAAGGGAGTGGCTTGTCGTCGCCGTCAACGTTACCAATGTCCTTCAGACGATCAACTTCTCATTCAACTTCATCCTCTACGTCGTCCTCAACTTTCACTTCCGGCGCACCGTCGCTGACCTCATCTGCTGCTGGAAGAGAGGATGGTGGCCATCGATGCCGCGAGGAAGGAAGCCAGTTCACAAGGTCTTTCTCATTCGCCAGATGTCCTTGAAAACGATCAACACGACCCTTTAAGTGTCTGGCACGCACAGACACAAGCACCTCAAGGCAGAAGGTGGAACATATCATACCAACCAATCACATGTGAAGAGACCTCTTGGGTCGCATAATTTAACCTAGTTTTCTTAAACACAAAATACATAACTATACTGACGCTAACCCTAAGCCCTAACCGACCCTCACGACGCCTTCCCTGACCCTAACCGACCCTCACGATGCAAAAATTAAATTTATTCAGGCGACATGCTTTAGGGAATAGCGTGACGGGGGTTATAATATTATTTAGTCCTGGGTTTGCATGCGTTCACGACCTCCCCCCGCCACGGGGGAGGAGGGCGTGAATGCATGCACTACGAAATACTACATTAGAGCAGAGTTTTTCAAACTGTGGTCCGCGGACCCCTGGGGGTCCGCGAAGGATATTGCGGGGTCCGCGAGAGCGTTCTGAAAATAATGTGATGCTTAACACTGTATGTTTTATCATTAACAGCCTGTGTTTTCACACTTATCGTGTACCTGTAACTGTATGATCCTGTGGCGTAACTGGCTCTTGACCCTTTTCCTCTGAATGGAAGGCAGCGGACGACTCGGCGCCACGTTTACCAGGATACCGATGACCGAGTCGCCCGTATGTCCGAACGCGTGTCCGGCTCCCGGAGTATAGCAGGAGACTTAAGAAACAACTCAGTTCTGCAGAAAGTTTCTTTAATCCACAACTCTTCAAAGTAGTAGGCAAAAGTTCGACACTCAAGAACTCGCAATTCGAACACAAACTCTTGACAAAGTTCACTTTCATCAAAGTATTGTTACGAAAATGTCCAAGTTTCTCCGAAACAACGCAATGTTGCGAAATCAATGCTTAACTGACGACCGAACTAAACCCTCTCTACAACTGCTTCAACTCCAACTTCTTAACTCAACTCCACGACGACTCCTTTACCGAGCTGACTACTAGACTCAACTCAACTATCTAATCAAAGGGGCCCTATATATACCCCGCGGCGGTGAAGTTTCCCACCGCGGTGAAAAGAGAAATTTCACCGGCCTCTTATTACTATACAAAATATCGGTGAAGTTCCGGAGAAATTTCACCGGTGAAAACCACGGCCTCGGTGAAGTTAGAGTTTCACCGACCTATCGTTGGTGAATATTCATGCCAAGAAACTTAAGACACAAGGCATTTGGCGCGCAAAAGTTTCACCGGTGAAGTTTCACCTTCACCGGCCATGCATCTAACGCTAAGTACTGGCAAAAACTTCACCGGCCCATATCGGTGCAAATGCACTCACATGAACTCACAAAATGCATGGCAAACAGCATTTGGCGGGCAAAAGTTTCACCGGTGAAGTTCTAGCCTTCACCGACTATGCAGCTAACGCTAATTATCAGCAAAATTTCACCGGAGCAGATGCATATTCATGAGTTCCCAACTAAACCGTGGCAAAAAATGAAACTTCACCAATACATTAAGTGTCATGTAAAGCAAACATAAATAAGTGCCAGTCCATACAGCACACTCAAACAAACACGGAAGGGCACAGGCCCTGTTTCTCTACACCCTCTCCCCACTAACAAAACTGAAAGTCCCCTTTCAGGAACGCAAAGAAATTACGCAACAGTCCATAACATCAACAGAAGACCAAAATTTGCGGCCATCCTGGAATCACTTATCAATGTCCATCACCAAGTACAAACGGAAATGCCATAATAATCGTTCACATAATTTTAAGCCTATTTACTCGGTTTTTTTTTTTTTTTTTGGGTTTTTTTTTTTTTTGGTTTTTTTTTTTTTTTTTTTTTTACTTTTTTTTTACTTTTTGTTTTTTTTTTACTTTTTTTTTTTTTTTTTACTTTTTTTTTTTTGCAGAGCACACTCGGCTACTGAAATCATCAAATAAAAATAACATTGCGTTTCTACAGAAAATGATTGAAATACATAAACATTGACGGCATAAAAACGTATGGTTCCCCACCACTAATCGATGAGAATGACTGAGTCATCACTGTCACTGTCAGAGTCTGGAGGAGGAGGTGGTGGTGGTGTGCAAGGTCGCAGTTTCTTTTCCTTGCGTGACTGACGCGGAAGTTGCGAAGTAAAGGCTCCCCGAAATATTTTCTCGGGACAGTTTGGCCAAGTGAGCCGACAGAAGTCAAGGAACTCCTGCCAACTGTGTCCTTTAGCCGTCCATGAACGAGCGGCGCGATGAACTTCGTCCACAATTTCTGCAGTGAAGTCATCTGGAAAGAGTCGATCGAGGTCGGACATGTCGAAGTCCGGAAGAAGAGAAGGTCCGAAGAGTCCTTCCGCAGCCGAGTCGCCGGCCACAGAATGAATCCATGGGTCAATGGCAGAAGCAAGCTGTGGTAGCCCAGTCGGAGGTTCATTTTCGTCTGGACATACGTGCTCTGGTACACCGGACAAAGCACCGACGCTCAACGAAGGCACGGCGTTTTCCGCCGTTGTTACAGGTGCCTCTCCGCCTTCCACTCGTTCCAACATTGCCGCAATGTCTTCAAAAGCGGCATCCAGAGACATTCCAGTCTCGAAAAACTGGCTTCCAAACGCATCAATTGGAAACATGTTGGAGGTAACTGTAACCGGTGACGGTTGATTACTGCCGCTTACTCGCACATCGACTCGTTCATCCGCTGTAGCAGCAACGTCCTCAAAAGGATCTTCCAACGTCATTCCGGGCTCAAAAAACTGGTGTCCGAACGCATCAACTGACAACATGCTGGAGGTAACTGTAGCCGTTGACGGTTGATCACCACCCTGCCAGACATCGTCCCTTACACTGCGCACTTGGAACGTATGCATCCTACGCTGATGCCGTAGCATACTATCCTTAGAGGCAAAAGATTGCCCACAGACCTCGCAAAGAAAGTCTTTCTTCGAACTCTCCATTATGTCTCTAATCCACTGAATTTTCAAACACTGTGACTTATTTCCTGGTTCCTTCAGTTATAACGGTTCACTCGGTGAAGTTTTGTGACGTCATCCATGGCTTTGCATTGCACTCCTGGGCGATTTCTTCACCGGACCGTCGGTGAAGTTTTGTGACGTCACCCATGGCCTTATCTGGACACAACAGCCAAAAGTTTCACCGGCTTCTTTCGGTGAAGTTTTGTGACGTCACCCATGGCTTTGACTGTACACATCAGCCAAAATTTTCACCGACTATTGTGGTTGCCATGGTGATGTTAGAACGACTTCTTACAGATGTCTCGGAGCGAACCTTGATTTCTCCGAGCAAGCACATCTGTTAAGTGTCCCTTTTTCGCCGTGTTCCATACACAGGTGTGTACGCAAATATTTGCCTCAAGCGCCCGATTATTCCAAATTGTTACAGGATCAAATCGAAATTTACCAGAGTAGATTGATCCTTAAATCGGCGCCGTCCTATTGCAAATTCTCTACAAAAACCGAACGGGTTTCCTCACAACCCGTCGTGGTCTCGAAGTTTCACCGGGTACTTCGTCCGGCTGACTCGGTACCGGCTCCGAGTCTTCAGGATCATCTTCCTCAGAAAGCTTGTAATATTTCTTTAGCTTGTCTATATGTGCAACAAAAGGCGGCGTTTTCTTTGAGCGCTGTATTAAGAAGTTGACGGGCCCACATTGACGAAGAACAGTGTACGGACCACTGTACGTCTTTTGCCATTTAGGACTACGGCCCTTGTACCTTCTTGGCGAAAAATACAAAACTTCTTCCCCCTGCCTAAATGCAGCTGGACAGACGCGGAGGTCATACTCATGTTTCCGCCGTTCTGCAGCTCGTTTCAAAGATTCACGCACCACTTGATACGCTGTCCGCATTCGCTCAGCCATTTCTTGTACGTAAGTGACGTAAGTTGTACCGACCGGCCAGTCATCGGAGGGTCCTCCATACACCAAGTCGAGAGGTGCTCGAACTTCTCGACCAAAGAGCAAGAAATTTGGGGAATACCCTGTCACCTCGTGGACTGACGCCCGATAAGCACCCAACACATGCGGCAAGAGCTCGTCCCAGTTTCTTTGATTACTGCTTACCAGCTTTCCTAGCATTGCGTTCATCGTGCGGTGGAAGCGTTCAATCAGCCCGTTTGCGCTTGGGTGATAGCTGGACGTTCTCACCTTATCTATCTCCAGCAACCGACAGAGCTCCTTAAAAAGGTGGCTCTCAAAGTTCGTACCCTGGTCCGTTAAGATCTGAAGGGGCGCTCCATACCGGACTATCACCGTCTCTACCAGAGCCTTTGCGACCGTCGCAGCCTCCTGATTAGCAAGTGGCGCAGCTTCTACATATTTCGAAAAATTGTCCATCATCGTGAGAATATACAAGTGGCCTTTGCGACTCCGTGGATGAGGACCCGTTATGTCGATACTCAATCTTTCCCAGGGTTCCCCGCTGGGTAATGGTTGTAGAGGCCCCTGTCGGGGAGGTTTCCCTCGACGGTAGCGACAACACTCTGGACAGCTCCGACAATACTGTTGCACCTCACGGGACCATCCGACCCAGTAGGCCCTGCGCCTAATCTGCCACCTGGTCCTCCGGATTCCAAGATGTCCACCCGTTATTCCTGTATGAGCTATTCTCAAAAATTTCTCCCGCAAAGATTTGGGCAACAGTAACTGCTCCACCTCATCCGGCCGCTTCCTATACATAACTCCGTTCTTCAAATACAGACTCTCCTTCTGATGCCAGTATACTTTCACAGCTGCACTCTCATAGAGTATCTCAAGTAGCTCAGGTACCTGTCCTCCGTCCTCCAGCCATCGCCTTACTATTTTCAAATCAGGGTCATCGCCCTGCGCCTCTGCGACTGAATCGCCAGATCGTTCCATCGATTCTGGTTTCTCACTCACCTCTCTAGCCGCTGCGGTCACTAGCAGTTCACTCTCTACTCCACATTGTCTACACGGTTTCCTTGAAAGAGCGTCGGCGTTCCCATGAAGATGCCCCGGTCTGTGTACAATCTCAAAATCAAACTCGGCCAGTCTTTCCAGCCACCGCCCTTGCTGTCCAATAGGTTCTGGAGTCCTTTGTAACCATTTCAACGCCGCGTGGTCGGTCCTCAAAATAAACCGTCTTCCAAGTAGGTACTGCCTGTAGTACTTACTAAAGTAGACAACTGCAAGAAGTTCTCTCCTAGTTACACAATATCGTTGCTCCGCCGAGGAAAGGAGGCGACTTCCATACGCTACAACTCTTTCTTCTCCGTCAACTTTCTGAGAAAGCACGGCACCTATACCTATATCGGACGCATCACAATCCAACAGATATATCTCTCCTTCCTTAGGTAAGGTCAGGACCGGTGCCGTTGTCAATACACCCTTAAGTCGATCGAATGCCTCTTGGCACTCCTCGGTCCAGGCAAAAACGTGCCCTTTCTTGGTCAAAGCAAACAAGGGTGCAGCCAGAGATGAGAAATTCCTAACAAACTTCCGGTAATAAGAGCAGAGTCCTAAAAACGCACGGACCTCCCTTAACTTGTTAGGGACCGGCCATCCAGTAACCTCGGAGATCTTAGATGGGTCAACCGCAACTCCATCCGGCGACACTACATGTCCAAGGAACTCTACTGTTCTCCTTAGCAACCGGCACTTACTTGGTTTAAGTTTTAGGTTTGCTTCTCTCAATCGCTGTAGCACTTGCTTCAACCTCTCTAGATGTTCGTCTATATCTTTCCCAAAAATAATCACGTCGTCTAGATACACTAGACATGTCTCAAAATTCAAGCCGGAAAGAACCAGGTCCATAAGACGCTGGAACGTTGCAGGAGCATTGCATAGCCCGAATGGCATCACAGTCCATCTAAACGTCCCTCTCCTGGTGACAAAAGCAGTCTTATCAGCGTCCTTCGGGTCCAGACCCACTTGATGGTAACCGCTTCGGAGATCCAGTGTGCTATACCAACTTGCACCCGACAACGCGTCCAGACATTCGTCGCATTTAGGCAACGGATACGAGTCTTTCCTTGTCTTTTCGTTTAAGCCTCTATAGTCTATGCAAAACCTCATCGAACCGTCCTTCTTCCGAGCCAAGACAACATTGGACGCCCACTCGCTCATCGCAGGTTCTATAATTCCGTCGGACAGCATTTGCCCTAACTGATCATCAATAATATTTCTGTATGAGAAAGGATGCCTCCTCAACGGTTGCCTCACAGGAGCAGCATTCCCTGTATCAATCCGATGCATAGCCAGGGATGTCTTTCCTAAATCCCGCTCATTCTGAGAGAACACATCTTGGTATTCCCTGAGCAACTCACCCAGCCTTTCTCTTGCATCCGCCGGTACTTCTTCGGAAAGATCGCACATTAACATCTCGTTTACACCTGGAACAGATCCGCTTTCCCTGGTCTCATTCTTACTTTCACGGGACTGTACCTGCACAGCGTGTAACCCGCCTAATGACTTATCTTTCTCTAGCTTTACCGTTTCTTCCGTCAAATTGATAACCCGAATCTGCGGAGTGCTGGCCTCCTCCCCTATAACTACTCGGGCAACATGGACACCCGGCTGAAGCTCCGTGGCTTCAGTCATCCACGCCGATGCGGTACGGTTTAAATCTGAGTAGAGAGTCTTCGCACTGACATCCTGCTGACTCTTCGGCGGGACCAGTACTTCCTCAGCTACTATTACGCGTCTGCACCAAGAAGACCCATTGCCTTTCACTAATGGAATCCTTTTGCGCCCCACAAATAGCGCTCCTGTACCAAAGCCCAACCGGCAGCGGTGCTGTCTAAGCCAGTCCATACCCAGCATTGCTTCTACTATCTGGTCAGAGACTAGGAAGGTGGTCGTTAGTGCAAACCCTCGCCAAATCTTAAGAGGAACTGTAACCTCACCCAGAACCTTAATCTCCGTCCCATTAGCAGCCATCAGGAAACGGGTACAAGGGCGTAGCTCTAAACCTTCAACAGCTGAAACAGGTACAAGGCTCACCTCGGAACCGGTGTCGAGCAAACATAGCTGCGTCCTTCCGTTGATGGATCCTCGGATGTAGATTGCATTTTGGCTGGCTCTGTTGGGTGTCCGACTCCGCGTAGTATGATTCACTGCGACATCGGCTTCGGCAACTTCTTCCTCTGGTCCTGCGGCGACGTTGGGTGTGCGGTTGTTGAACCGTCGTCTTCCCTGACGACAGTCCCGAACGATGTGGCCGGGCCGGCCACACCCATAGCAGGTCACCGTCCGCCCCTGGTTAGGCAGACTCGAAGGTGCGTTGGCGGTTCCGGGGTTGACGTCGGAATTCACATCTCGGTTCGTCGGTGCGAAGTTCCTCCAGGCCTCGAATCGTCGGTCGATCTTTGCCTCGATCTCCCGCTGCCATCGTCTCTGTTCGTCCCGTTGCGTCGCCAGCAAGTGATCCAGCTTGGATTGAAGTTCGCTTGTAGCTTCGGCCTCGGCGGTCCCGCGCACCCGATGGGGCGGTCTCCGCCGATCCTCCGACTCTGAAGTCCTCTGGTAAGCCTCCAGGCGAAGCGCTGTGCGATACGCCTCATCCAAAGTTTTTGGCTCACGTTCCCGTACCTTCAACGACAGTTCTCGGTCCCGCAGAGCCTCCAAGAATGCATCTTTAGCAACTATCTCCGTAGTTTCGTTCGATGGCACTGGGTAGGCAAGTACCACCAATCTCCGGATGTCATGAAGCAGCGTGCTCATGGTCTCGTCCTGGCGTTGGCGACGGTAATACAGTTGCGCTCTGAAGGTCTCCGCTTGGCCTTCAGTGCCATATCTCTGTCGTAGACGTTCGGTCAGCTCCTCGTAGGTAACGTCCGGCTGCGACCCAAAATCCCATAGCAGTTGAGTCGCCGCTTTATCCAAGGCGCAACGCAAGAAATCGACTTTATCCACCGCCGTCCAACCGTTGTGGCGTGCGCAGACTTCGAATTGTACTAGAAAGCTTTCCAACGAACCCGTGCCGTCAAACTTCCCAGGCTTCATCGGTGTCTTCCGATAACCAAGAACAACACCGGCAGTCTCCAGCGGTTTCGGCGTAGTTGGCAGCTCTCTTTTCACACGCGACGTTTTCGGCTTTGTCGATTCCGGCCCGTCGAAATCGATACTCTCTAGCAGTTGATCCTGGTCGAATGTGGTTTTCTTCCCCGTCTTGTTCGCAACCGGAGTTGAACTGCTTGGCTGGGCAGGTTGCACTTCGTCCAAGTCCAGAAGCGAGTAGATGATGGTTCGCTCCTCGTCCGTCATTTTCGAAGCCGTGTCGAACAGTCACCAGTAAATCCCGGAAAGAAACAGTCTTCTTCCAAACCAGAACCGACCAGAACCAGAAAGTACCACCCCACTTCTGGTACCAATTTGTGGCGTAACTGGCTCTTGACCCTTTTCCTCTGAATGGAAGGCAGCGGACGACTCGGCGCCACGTTTACCAGGATACCGATGACCGAGTCGCCCGTATGTCCGAACGCGTGTCCGGCTCCCGGAGTATAGCAGGAGACTTAAGAAACAACTCAGTTCTGCAGAAAGTTTCTTTAATCCACAACTCTTCAAAGTAGTAGGCAAAAGTTCGACACTCAAGAACTCGCAATTCGAACACAAACTCTTGACAAAGTTCACTTTCATCAAAGTATTGTTACGAAAATGTCCAAGTTTCTCCGAAACAACGCAATGTTGCGAAATCAATGCTTAACTGACGACCGAACTAAACCCTCTCTACAACTGCTTCAACTCCAACTTCTTAACTCAACTCCACGACGACTCCTTTACCGAGCTGACTACTAGACTCAACTCAACTATCTAATCAAAGGGGCCCTATATATACCCCGCGGCGGTGAAGTTTCCCACCGCGGTGAAAAGAGAAATTTCACCGGCCTCTTATTACTATACAAAATATCGGTGAAGTTCCGGAGAAATTTCACCGGTGAAAACCACGGCCTCGGTGAAGTTAGAGTTTCACCGACCTATCGTTGGTGAATATTCATGCCAAGAAACTTAAGACACAAGGCATTTGGCGCGCAAAAGTTTCACCGGTGAAGTTTCACCTTCACCGGCCATGCATCTAACGCTAAGTACTGGCAAAAACTTCACCGGCCCATATCGGTGCAAATGCACTCACATGAACTCACAAAATGCATGGCAAACAGCATTTGGCGGGCAAAAGTTTCACCGGTGAAGTTCTAGCCTTCACCGACTATGCAGCTAACGCTAATTATCAGCAAAATTTCACCGGAGCAGATGCATATTCATGAGCTCCCAACTAAACCGTGGCAAAAAATGAAACTTCACCAATACATTAAGTGTCATGTAAAGCAAACATAAATAAGTGCCAGTCCATACAGCACACTCAAACAAACACGGAAGGGCACAGGCCCTGTTTCTCTACAATCCACAAGGATCCAATTGGGTATTCGATCACACCAGTTTTGTGATGCTGCTGATAGTTATTCTTTGCGTACTAGGACGTAAATAAGATGTAGGCTTATGGTCACGTTACATTTCTAGCCTAATGACACGTGTGTTTTTATAAAATTTAATATAGGGCCTATAATTTCTGCTAATCGACTGCCAATCATTTCTGCACCCAATGTAAGCGCGATGTATTTGAAGCCTTCATCAGAAGTAGGCCTACAACTAGATTCCATTTAAAGAAGTTTTAGATATTCACAAAACAAACTTTGAAAGTCTACAAGTGTTTCATTTAGAAAATCAACACTGAATATGAGCCTGATTGTTTTTTACATGGAAGAAACACCGAAGCTCTAGCTAGGACTCTAGGCTAGTTGTTTTTACATAAACGCTATATTTTCTTCTAATTGTAACTCTGGACTGACTTGGGTTTTCTGAAGAAAAAAACACTTGCTCTATAGTCTATAGCATTAAGTATTACAAGACATAGTTGGCTAAAAAAATGTCAAAAATGGACTCTAGTGGTTCCTCCAGTGAAGGCTTCATTTGCAATATGATTGTCTATTTCCGGATTGTGTACTCTGGACTTGTAGAATTAGAAATTTGTGGAATTCGCCTGGTTTTAGCCTTTAGATGAACGATAATACAGAGATTTGCAAAGCATATCCCTATTTCGTTCACGTTCGCTGTTATATGCTAACTATATAAGTTTGCTGTTTGCATTATGGATAACTTTCTGAAACGTAAGAAAACAGTGCTTAGGCCTATCCAAACTAGCACCAATTACGGACAGTTTTTGCAAAGCCAAGCAAGCACATCCCTCTCGCTGACATTAGGCCTACTGGCTTTGGGCGAAACCGATGTTATTCATTTCTTTTAAAAATGACTGTGTTCCATAGTTATTGCAGGGAGTTAATAACAATTTATTTAGTGTTACTTTTTATATTATAATAGTCCTCAGCGTCATAAATAAGGAAGGGTGTATTGTGGAAATAGTCTATCTGCCTGTTATTTTTATTAAATTTTAAGGATAGGGGCCTAAATTTTGCTTTGTAAATACTGGGGTCCGCGAGCCATGCCTAGAAAAAATAGGGGTCCCTGGTCCAAAAAGTTTGAAAACCTCTGCATTAGAGATATAAAGTTACGTGAGCAGGTTAAAGATGAAACTGACGAAATTCCCTCCTCAACGTAAAATTAACGACAAACTGTTACAAAGAAAGAGGTTTTTTGCAATATTAACAAATAAACTTGGACATGTCCGACGTAGAAGCGTCACTTCTACGCATGCGCGACCTGATATTTACGCATACGCCACCTCATTAAGAAAACTAGGTGATATTATGCGACGCAAGAGATCCATTTCACATGTGTGTTTTGATATGATATGTTCGACTTCTACGAAGAGCTGCTTTTCACACAGACGCCGGGTGGCGCTAGCAGCCATAATTGTCTCTGATTGGCCAGTCGACAATGCTATGATTGCGCTCTGACTTTCACAGCCATTCGCTACATGGCGCAATCATAAGCGAATTCCTAATACAAATAATTATCACCAGTAACCGAATAGATGCGGAAAGGTTCGTGCTTCTTCGACGTCGATTTTTCGTCGAAAACTGTTGTAGATAAAGAAGAATAGACGTTTGGATAGGTGTATGCTGGTAATCATCTACCGCAGTGGAAAACATATATTCCACAAAGAACAGAATGAAGGAACTATCATAAAATGCCTCGTTCTCTCCAGAGAACGGCGTGATCATGTCGAGCGATTGACATGAAAACGAACATAATTATTATAAACTGTTGTCGTCGGTCACAGTTCAGACGCCATTCGAAACACAAGACAAGGATAATTGTGAACAGTTGAAAACTTATATTTCCTGTATTTCATTTCTCTTTAGCTCCCCAAAAAACTGATGTCATTATCATAACATATAAATAATTTTAAAATAAATTTAGAAAATCAAGCTGCTTAAATTATTATTATCAAACATGACTGTATCTCTCAAAGAAATAAAGTCTCCTCGGGAAAAGATTATTTAAACGGGGAGGTTATATTTTCTCCCCAGAAGACTTTACTTTTCCGAAGATAATAATCAAAATTCATTTCTAATGTAATTTAATGTGATTCATTCACAATAAGTAACACAACTTAGCGTAACACGTAGGCCCTCTATAGTTAAACGTAGTTGTAAAATTCTTGTATCACAGTTTGCTCTAGGAGTATTTGTCTGTGGGCCAACATCTTAGTCATGAGTCCACCCCAAACTCCAATAAACAACAACAGTGTTTTTTCGCCCTTTTGAGAGTTTCTAGTTAACCAATTAAAGGCTTTTGCATTGGGGTTGCGTGACGCGCGTGCGCTAAATATAAACAAATTTAAATCCATGCATTGATTTCCTGCTGTGTGTTTGGCTACCGAAGAGTTTGCAAGTAAACTCTTGACCTTTTGCAGGTAAAATTTGTGGTAAAGGCTGAAATTGCAGTTCCTTTGCATCGGACAAATTCCATCATCTTAATTCTGACATGCTTGTCTGTCTACTTTCAACCAACAACTCTTGCAGAGATTCTAAACTTCTAGTTTCCTTGTGAACCTAACAAGCGCTGTGTCTCGTTGACACTCTTCCTACGTCTCCTGTGAAAGATTGATTTGATGTCCTTTGTCCAACACGGGCATGCTGTCCGTGAACAATTGATGAGACTCACGTGTGCCTAATAAGGGTCCAATATGAGAATATGGGTCCAAAACGGACCACATGTAGGCATTCTGATTAGGATCAGATCAATTATAATGATATTTTTCTCATTGCATGAGGGACTTTCTTCCCATAGATCTGCATTTGCTCATGCCATCGTTCATCGTCTGCTGAAGAAACCTTCTCTCGACCGGGGCGACCTCTCACCTGTCAGATGTCTCAACTTTCTATCTAAAATTCTTGAGCGGATAGTTATGAATCGTATGCAAACTCCCATGTCTTCCAACTACATAATCTCCCCATTTCATTCTGCATATCGTAAGTTTCATTCAGCAGAAACCGAGCTTCGTGCAGTTCATAATGACATCATAATATTCCATGGATAATGGCCGGGAAAGAGCTCTTCTTGTCTTTTCTCCTACTTTGAATACTATGGACTGTTCGTCTTTTGCATCGTCTTCAGCACTCGTTTTGGGTTTCTGCAATTAGTTTGTTACTTATCTTAGTCAACGCACTTAATCAGCATATTTGAAGAATAATTATTCATCTAGTGCTTTGTTGAGATGTGAAGTTTTGCAGCGTTCTGCTCTTGGTTCTCTTTTGTTTACTTTATACTCCACACAAATAGGAGCACTACTTGGCAATCGTTCACTGTGCTATCATAGGCTGATGATACCAAAAATATACATTTCATTTGACAGTTTCACCCGTTACTCGCCTGTGCAGCAGTTGTTAACTGCCTCTGAGGAGTTGCAATCTTGGATGTTGGCCAGTCAACTCCTCCTTAACCCATTAAAATCTGATTTCTACTAACGACACTCTACATCAACTTAAGAAACATGCATGGCTTAAATCCTTGAAACTGTTGAACATATAACCCATGTGTTTAAATATTTGTATTGGCTTCCTGTTCAGCAAAGGATTTGTTTCAACTTGGGGTTTCTAATTTGCAAAACACTGAACTCTGGCTAAGCACAATACTTAAAATAAGTTCTAATTCCTTAGACTTATTATCATTCAACTGGTTACCTGATTGGTTTTCTTTGGTCATACCTAATATCAGAAGTGTGCTCTTTGAACGACCTCTGTCGGTTACTAGGTAACTATTTGAAGTCTCGCCTGTCTCTGTCCGTTCCACTCAGTCGTTTACGTCATTTCGATCTGAAGTTAAGACTTCTGAAAATTAACCTGTTTATGGTTGGTTTTCGCAAGCCGTAGGTATTGTGCATTAGACATCGGCGCCATAGAAGTTTGCTAATTAATACTGTATGTTACTGCATAGTAATATTTACAGTATGTCAGACACGACTGCGTAGTGGTTAGCGTGCTGGATTGTTAATCGAGAGATCGGAGGTTAAAACCCCGCCAAGGCAGAAATTGGTTCGAGATTTCTGCCCAACCTGCAATTAGCCAACTTAGCTAAAATAAGTACAATGACTGTACACTGTCGGTTGGCAGATGAGACGGCGAGGGAGAGGCTGAGGCTAAGAAAATAGAGTCGCTAAAAATTCATATCCATATGTGCTTCAGGGCTAGTTTAAGGACTGCTCTTCTCTCTACTTCTATGTCAGAAACACATAATGCTTTACATAGAAATATCTAAGATACATCTATCGTTTCGCAATAGACAAACTCATACATAACTCATTAAACGATGATTGACAATTGCACTGTGTACACACACGCACTGACGCGTATACAATTCGCACATATTTATTCATGTGCATGTATAATTGTATATATATATACACATACACATATATACATATCGGTATATATATATATATATAGATGTATGGATGTGCGGGCGTGCATGGTTTGTTTAGTGGGTCGCCATGGGAAATGGATATGAACGAGCACCTGCCATGGAATATGTGATTTAGCACGCTGGTGGCGGCGGAGGTGCGTTCGTATCTATGGTGAAGTCACGTGCCAATGAAATTCATTGGGTCTGCTGAAGTAACAGACGAAAGAAAGCTTCTCTCCTCTTCATAATAGAAGTCGTCGTCCGTTCCTCCGAGAAAAACGGTCGTCGCTCGAGGAGGAGGAGGACGAGGAGGACGGAGAGGAGGAAGAGGAGGAGAAAGAGGAGAAAGAAGAAGAGGAGGAGGAAGAAGAGGAAAAGGAAGAGGAAAAGGCGAAGGAAGAGGAGGAGGAAGAAGAGGAGGAGAAAAAGGAGGAGGAAGAAGAGGAGAAGGAAGAAGAGGAGAAGGAAGAGGAGGAGGAAGTGGAAGAAGAAGAAGGGGACGAGAAAGAGGAGGAGGAGAAGAGGAGAAGGAAGCGGAAGAGGAGGAGAAAGAATAGGAGGAGGAGGAGGAGTAGAATTGGTGCAACAGAAGGAGGAGCAAACAGAGAAAGGGCAGTAGAAGGAGGAGGATGAGCAGTTGCGAGGAGATGCACATTATAGAAAAAAGGGATTAACGGCCAAGAGGAATTGCAAGAGGCAGAGGATAAAGATAATATATGGATAAAGAACGAAAAAAGTAATAAAACGGAGGAGGTAGATGTGCAGCAAGAAGAGAAAATGTCAGATGATGAAAAGGAGAGATAAGGAATAGATGGAAGACAGATGTAGTCAAAAGATGACAGGATAGATAAAGAGATAAGGAAAGGAATAAGAAAAACGGAGAAGAGTTGAAATGAAGAGTTGAAGAGAAGTTATGGATAGATAATAGATTGGAAGGAGATGGAAGAAAAGAAACAGAAGGCGAAATGGAAAATCAGAAAATTGGAAGAAATTGAAGAAAATGGAAAAACTGTGAATGAAGAATGAACGAGTGAAAGAGAGAAAATTGATCGATTAATTATAACCAGAGAACGAGAGAAACGAGTGGAGTAAAACAAGGAAGCGGTCTATGTAGCCTACAGATAAGACCATCACAAACAGAGTCTAATGAATGAAAAGAGCAGAAAGAAGAAGAAGAAGAAGAAGAAGAAGAAGAAGAAGAAGAAGAAGAAGAAGAAGAAGAAGAAGAGAAGAAGAAGAAGAAGAAGAAGAAGAAGAAGAAGAAGAAGAAGAAAAAGAAGAAAAAGAAGAAAAAGAAGAAGAAAAAGCAGAAGAAGAAGAAAAAAAGAAGAAAAAGAAGAAGAAGACGATAATAATAATAATGACAGTGATGACGAAGATGAAGGTGGCAATAAGGACGACGACGATGTTGATGATGATGCCAGTGGAGAATACGTATATATAGTGAGCGTAGTAATGGATAGGTAGGCTAGATGGTCGTTGCATGTCTAGAAGCGAGACTGAAGGGGTGAACGCTAAAGGTGATCTGACCTCCATTAGTGGCGCCACTTTTATGCAATCGATAGAATTACCTAAGTCTCCTTCCAGTTGGTATATTACTCCGAATGATGTACAGTTATGTGATATACATGTCTGCTTATACATACATATATATATATATATACATAAAAAATACTTATATATACATTGATGTACATTGGAATCTGTTTTGGCATGGGAGCGAATAAAAGGGCTAGGGCGCCTGCGTGAGACCTTCTTCAGACAACAGGGTCAGAACTAATGTAAGAGGACCAGGTGCTTCTAAGTGAATAAATGGACTTCCCTGCCTTTCATTCTTCCTTCCATCCATGGAAGAAGGAATGAAGGGCAGGGAAGGAGAAGAAAGATGTGCTCCTCCTTCCTTTTCTTTAAAAACCTTCTCTCTAATTCTTCTTCTTCTACCTTGTCTTGTTCTTCTCCTAATGCGAATGTAATGTAAATAACTGAGAGGACTAGATGTTCAGTGGAACAACCCACAGCAAAAACCCATCATTACCAACCCTATCAGCACCACATTTAGCACTGCCATCATCATCAGTACCAGTTCCTCGACCACCTGGTCGACCTCCACCTGATTTTCACCTCTAATCTAATCTACTCCATTCTAAATCTAATCTAATCTAATAACTTCTATAGCGCCGTCATCATAAGGCACAATATATATCAAGTGAAATGGCAAACAAATCTAATTTTGACGAAAACCTATGGAAAGAGGTTACAGTGTGTAAGCAATTTGAAAGAATTGTCCTAACTTTAGAACTGAAGAGCAGGACAGTGAAGTCCAAAGCTTCGGACCAACGATCTAGAATGCCTGGGAGCCAGTGCAGTTTGGTGCGAGGTACATCAAGAGTGAAAACATCTGTCGATAAGATAGTTATATTCGCATTATTAAGAGTGAACAAGTAGCAGAGATAGGTCGTCTCAATTGAGTGTCATGTGAACTGGATGACATCATTTAAACTGGATTCTTTGCTCATCTGGCAGCCAGGGCAATGAATGGCTTTGATATGTTGGCATTTGGTCGTCTTTAGTTGTGGTTCTAGTCAGATAATTTTGAGCCTTTTTGTAGTTTGTGTAGAATAATCTTAGTGATGCTAAAGACAAGTGAGTTACAATAATCCAGTCGGCTGGAAACCAGGGCATTTTCCAGTGAAACTATGACAGTTTGAGAAACAAATGAGCGGATTCTACGAATATCCGGCGTGTAAACTGATTTTGTCCATATTACTTGAACATTGCCGGAAATGACCTGATGGAGTCTAAAATTGTCCTAAAAAGCGAGCACATCTAAAGCGATCAACAAACAATCTCTCCGAATAAAATTAATGTGAGCCAATTAAATTTGCGGAGTTGATGTGTACTGCCTGAGAGAACAAAATTTGGGTCTCAGAGGGATTCAGTCGAAATTTGTTAATGACCATTACCGCAAATGGAAGCAAGCAGTTTGAGCGCAAGATTATATAGGAATAGCTGGGTATCATCAGCATACAGTTGGTATGAGAGAGCTATTAGTCAAATGAGTTTTATAAAACCTAAATAATAGCGGTACCAGTGCAGAACAATATAAGGCATCAAATTTGAAGACAGGAGGCGCAGAATTCTAACGATTGATGCGAATTGATTGATTATGAGGATGCAGGTAAGCTAGGACCCAATCAAGTTCAGGACCAGAAAGGACAAACGAATGTTCGAGGCAGTGTCATTTTCTGTATATGTGTCGTTTCTTTTGTCTGTCTCTGCGAGCCTCCTTCTGCTTTTTCTTGCTCCTCTTTCACCTTGTTTTTTTCTTTTCGGTTTATGTCATCTATTGAATTTCCTCGAATCGCTGCACAGCGGATGAACCGCTCGACTATGCAGCTGTGGTGGCGGATGGATAAGCGAGGACTATTTTCCTCTGCCATCCGAAGCGACCTCACAACACATCCGCCTCCGCTGGCTGTGAGCACTACACTCGCGCACACATGATATGCACGCAATGACATTCGCATGAGATGTTTGTCGACTGCAGCCTGGTTTCAACAAAGAAGTGCTTCAGTGGAGAGTGAGAGAACTGGAAGACGATATAGCAACTGTCGAGTTCGTTTCAGAGTCTCGTGGGTCTGGACAGATTAAAACCCGACCACATCGCCCTCTTTCATCGTCCACGCTTTACAATTTACCAGACAAACACGAATCCCGCGAAATAACAACACGTGTCAACACGAACGACTGACCACGACGAATGACCACTGGTCAAGCCGACATGAACTAAGCCGACCACCAGTCGCTGCATCCGCACATACCTACACACGACCACACGACATCATACATATACACGCATACATATTATTTATATACAATCGATCTGTTACTTCGAACGAGTGGCAGCGATGGAGATAATATATTACGTAAATATGCACATTCTATCAACTCTGCTGCACGTATAATTATATAAATAATGCAGACAGACAAACAGACACAGTCCCTACAGATGGACAGGATGCGAATTGTTCCCTATCTCTCTCTCTGCCTTTTTCTGTCTCTGTCTCCTTCTGTCTGTCTCTTTTGCCTCTTTCTCTCTCTGCCTTTTTCTGTCTCTCTCTCCTACTGTCTGTATTTTTTTGTCTCTCTTTTTTGTCTCTCTCCTTTTGTCTATCTCTCTTTACTCTCTCTATCTTTCT
Organism: Allolobophora icterica; assembly: GCA_963556255.1. Classification (NCBI taxonomy): domain Eukaryota; kingdom Metazoa; phylum Annelida; class Clitellata; order Crassiclitellata; family Lumbricidae; genus Allolobophora; species Allolobophora icterica. The sequence continues at coordinate 24,031,789 of OY744605.1, read as the reverse complement.
GTCACTCTCTCCTTCTGTCTATCTCTCTCTTTTTTATCTCTCAGACCTGCGTCTAAAATCTCTTCGGAATAACAACCACTGTTTTATTTACAGCCTCTAACTTAAGTTTAGGCCTAACTTCCTCATCACATTTCTAATTAATGCAACAGTTTTCTACACTCAGTTCTATTAAGATAATTGGACTTGTTTCATGTTCTATGAATCACGTGGCCAGAAAATTCGCAGCTCTCTGAAACTTTGACGTTCCACCAGTTTACACCAATAAGATCATTATACTGTTCAACCTGTCTAATATAATTGTCATTTTAGCTGTGCTCCGCGGAGTCACTTCTGGCCCAACAAACACAATCAAGATTGAATTGAACAGATTTCAAGCGCTAACATAAAAGGAACAAAGAAAGCACAAAGAAACAGATTACTGATTACTTTTCGCAGAAGAACGAATGGATCTTCAGCCAGTTACAGGGACCTACATGAGACCGAGACGCTTGGCTTCCTAAGATAAGATGGAACACAGCCTGCAATAAACTTACCCATAGGCGGCAAAATCTTAAACTCAGCGCCCTTTTCCATAGCAAACTAGTGCAGTTCCTCCAAATTGAAACTGGATATGTGCCAAAACTTAGGTATACCTCTGATCATCCGATACACAACATTTATTACAGCTTGCAGTTGATTAATACGGGAAACGGTTAAGCCTACATAGATATCATTGTCATAATCCACTCTTATCTTATCTTATATAATTATTTATAAAGCGCCTCTCACAGCATAGACTATTCAGAGGCGCTCCCAGCGTGTCAGCCCCGAGGGAAAAGAAAGGTCTTTAGGCAGCGGAGAGAAGAAGGCGAGATCCCAAGCAAAATCTTGCTACGGAGAGAGGGGGGCAGGTCATTCCAAAGGGAAGGGCCAAGGATGGCAAACGCACGATGCTGAGCCATCGAAGTCCTTGCGCGAGGGACAAGCAGATCAAGGCGGTCAGCAGACCGAAGAGGGCGGGAAGACAGAGCAGATAGAGGTTTGCGCATTAGGTCACAGAGGTATTTAGGAGCTTTTCCCAATTGAGTCCTAGAGACCAGGAGAAGAACCTTGTATTGGATGCGGGAAGCAACAGGAAGCCAGTGAAGTACATCAGTCATAAAGGTAGTTATGTGAGAGAAGCGAGGAAAACGAGCAATGAGCCTGGCAGCCGCATTCAGAACAGACTGCAGAGATGAAAGGCGCGCTTTAGGGAGCCCAGCAAACAATGAATTGCAATAGTCAATGCGGCAGCAAATGAAGGCATGGACCATAGTAGTAAAAACTGAAGAAGAAACTGATCGTCTTACAGCCCTCAAACGCCTCAGATGATAGAAACAGGAACGTGTCAGGTGGGAGAGGTGTTCAGAAAACGAGAGGGTACTATCAAGGGTGACACCCAAATCCCGAACACTGGATGAAAATGAAAAAGCAGGGTATATTGACGACAGAAGTGGGATATCAAGTTTAGAGAGTTGCTGTTTAGTGCCAAACCAGATCAGTTGGGTCTTAGAAGAGTTAAGGTTAAGTCGATTTGATGACATCCAAGAGTGGAGATCATGTGACAGGGAATCAATGGATCCAACAAGGGAGATCTGCTGAGAGGATGGGCCTTGGACAAAGATCTGAACATCATCTGCATAAAGGTGACCAGAGGTAAAGTGTTTAGTAAATATAGAAGGAATGTCAGCTGTGTAGAGTAAGTACAGAATGGGGCCAAGGACAGAACCCTGTGGGACACCATACTCAACTCTAACCCAGGCAGTTCTGGAGTCACCAAGGACAATCCTCTGAGTACGGTCAGAGAGGTAAGATTTGAACCAAAGAAGAGGGAGACCACTGAGACCACAAGATAGTTCAAGACGTTGAAGTAGGATTTCATGGTCAACCATGTCGAAGGCCGAGGAAACATCAAAGAGTGCTAGAAGCGTCAAATGAGACCTGTCAATGGCAGTATAAATGTCCGAGAGAAGGGACAGGAGGGCAGTTTCCGTAGAATGGTGACCTCTAAACCCTGATTGACTAGAAGGGAGGAGTCCAGACTGTTCAAGATAGGGCACACACACACACACACACACACACACACACACACACACACACACACACACACACACACACACACACACACACACACACACACACACACACACACACACACACACACACACACACACACACACACACACACACACACACACACATATATATATATATAAAGTAAATTTCTGGTCCATTCAGATCGCACCTAGATGCATAGATGACCCACTGTAATTGAGAAAAGAAATCACGGAAGCAAAAGTGGAGACTTAAAAATCGATTTTAGAGTAATGCCTATGGCAAAGAAGCCAGGTGAAAAGAATTCCTCTGGTTCACCATTAGGATAACGTCCAAGCGCGAAGCACGTCGGATTGTGTGAAGCATTGCCTTTACTAAGTAGATTTTCTCACAGCTAGGCTGTATACACACGCCCGAATTTCATCAGCATACTGATGAACCTCAACCGGTCCAGGCTTAAATCGCCGCGGTGCGAGTGTGTATTGAGAAGGAAAATGAGACGAAGCCACAGGAGAAACCTAGTGAGACTAAGGACATGTCAGACAGTGTAGAATCAAAACCACCGACTGGATACGTCGTCCAGAGAAGGATTATTGCAACCACGACAGAACACAATACTCGACGCCGAACAGTTTCAAGTGGCTCTAACAGAATACCTTGGTCAAAGCCAGAAGTCACTTCGCAAAGGGCGCGTAGGGTTAAATGTATCCGATCGACAACCCCAGAAGGGTGAATCAGAATGCATGTTAGCACACACGCTAACACCTGTTAGTTCTCTTCGTACAGAAATATGGGTCTCCATGCATCGTTCGCATCTGGTGTGAGCTTATATGCTTCACATATTCATGTGATGTCATACTTCTGCTCCTGTCTATCACTGTAATCTCTCTTCTTTCCCGTCTCTCTGTCTGGCTCGCTGCCTTTCTCTGTATGTCTGCGCTTGGCAGAGTAAGAGGCGGATTATTGGGCAGTGATGCTGCAATTGCCTCTCACACGCGCATGCGCACTAGACGTGCGCCCTGAGTAGAGTCAGACGCCGTTGTTCGGTTAGAGCATGCGCAGTAACACTCGAAGGACTGACTGTTAGAAGGCCAACCGAATTCGTCTGGTTGCCATTTGAACGTCGCTATATTCGTCGTCGTTGTTGTTGTCATCATCACGAGTCTCGTTAATCATGTTTCATGCATTAGTATCGGATATAAAGGCAGATCGTTGGAATAAAATCTTATCTGCCAGAACCACTAAACGATGATTATGGAGTTTAACATTTCAAGTGTTTATGGACTCGAGGTAGAGTTAATTGTTGCTGAGGTAAAAATCGGATGAGCGGGAGATGGCCAAGCGGGTTGAGAGTTCATCCGGGTCAACAGTTCTGAGGATTTCGTCGCAAGGAGAAACCATATCTGAAAAGTCAGTCGTGATACAGTCTTCTGATTCTATGATTTCTGCAGCGCCATGTTATAGAAAAATTACTTGAGAAAAATTACTTGAGATTAAAGGCACAGCGAACCAGCTGAGTTGCAGGCATCAACAGAGAGACAGAGATTAAACAGGTTTTTATATCAATAATATGCTATCTTCAGCATCTTAGGTTAGTCTTAATCGGAATCGTAAACTCCGAGTTCTTACAAGTCCTGACATCTTCTGCTACAAGTCTGTTAAGACTTTCAAAATTAAACGTTACTTATAAACATCTAATTTGATTTTTAAATATCAAGGTAAATATTCGAACACATTCGATACTAAGGCACCTGTTTACTTTGTGATAGATATTTTACAGGTGGAAGACAATAAATTTAGGTCATCAGTTGAAAGTTTATTTCTAAGACTTCTAACTTTCTAAGTGACATAATTTTAATATGAAATAAAACTTGGTGCCTACGGTTGTTAATTAGTTTATGGAAATGCGATGATTACATCAAAGATTACACAAAAAGCCAAGCTCTTACACATAATTATGAGCACTTTATTATGCCTGGAGTCAGAAAGACAGTACAACGTACAGACACGTACAAACTACGTACAAACTACGGCAATTAAACATAATTTAAAAAGCGCAAACTACGAAATAAACACAATTTCAAACGCACAAGCTACGAAAATGATCAAAAAAAGCCAAGTTATGAAACTAGGTTTGCTATTCAAGATGACAACGGGATCGGAGTCATAAAGAAATGCTCTCCAAAGTAACACCATAAAACATTCTGGAGAAGGTTAGATGTTGAACGAGATATTCGCCAATAGAACATCATGAGACGCTTCCTAATAATGTGAAGCAAGTCCAATCTTCCAAGGCCACAGATGAAGCCCTTTACGGATTCCTATTTATTGTTATATACATATCCCATACACTCGTGGCCATCGATATAGCCAGCGTTATGCCTAACTGATATGGCGCCCAACATTGATAACATGTGTCGCCCGATGGAGACTCAGAGTGCATTTTTATCCGTAGTTTCTGTTTAACGACATTGTTTGATAACAACGATCAGTAGTGCCACCCTCCTCCTTTATCCAGGCTTGGAACTGGCACTGCCAGAGTACGAGCATTATTATCAGCAGTGACTTCTAGCCATGCATGCAGAGCTGGGGTAAATGCTGTGATCCGAACTGGTAAACCCGGAGCAAGGGTAATTTAGCCCCAAAATTTTCAATGCTACTCGATAAATAAAACGGAGCCATATAAGAACTGTGACACCCGAAGATACGACAACGTCAGACAAAGGCTGCGATTATTTTTAGCCGTTGACTTTTTAATGTTGCATCTGAGGAATTAAGACGCTGTTGGAATAGCAGAGACAACTCAGGATGAATAGACAGGAGAATCACACGCGTCGGCAACCAGGCACTATATTTATAGCACCTTTATCATATGCTGACAGTGAAGGCGTTGGAGAAGGCAAGTGATTTATGGAAGGTTCAGGGCAGCCTGATAGAGGCTATAAGTTTTATCAGATGACCGGGGTGTGGCTGCCGGCAGAAATGCTGAAGCGCTGAGAATAACTGAAGCTCCGACTAAGACGTAAGAAGAAAAAGACATGAAAAGTAGCAGAGATAACAAAAGTAAGCGGTTGAATGGACTCGAATGAAAGAGATCGACGAGTGATGAAGTCAGAAGATAGAACAAGCGTAACAAAGGATCGTAAATTACCCATTGAGACCAATCGAAGACTACTAATGGGCAAAGATGCGTTTTGTAAGACAGTATAACACCCAAGAGGAGAATGAATCAACACCTAACGTAGAGAATGGTAACACAAAGCGGAGACACAGAATCTGAGGAAGACAGAGGCAGAAGAGACCTAGAGTCATTCAAAGCGTCAGTCTGAAGAGAGTTAAAGAAGACCGTTTGGACAGAACATAAACAAACCAGGAAGAACTGGAATTGATGTAGAGAGAAAAGACCCAGATGTAGGCCTACACAAGAGAGGAAGGTCTAAAACTGAACTGGATGGATTTCGTAACAACACACTCCTGAGGATAATACTGCAATCAACAATGGAAGAAGCGAAAACTAAGGTCAAGGCAACAAAAACAATATTATCCAGTTGGATCCGTGCTGCAAAGACTTAGCAATATTTAAAGGTACAACATGAATGTTCGATTAGCCACAGGTTCTTCAGGACTTTAATGTTACCAATTTAGGATGAGTGTGAAACAACTCGTTGCTCTGTAGCCACTTGAGTTTGCATATATATATATATATATATATATATATATATATATATATATATATATATATATATATATATATATATATATATATATATATATATATATATATATATATATATATATATATATATATATATATATATATATATATATATATATATATATATATATATATATATATATATATATATATATATATATATATATATACCAGACGAGAGATTGCTGGTTACAGGTCCAAATGTCTCACTTTGCCAAGTTAGCAAGTATTAAATGGTGTTGGTCAAAGGAATTCGTGGCAGGTCGTGTACTTGCAAACATGTCTGTATCGGATCATTACCTCGTTTGCTTTGCTTTATGGTGCTATTTTAAAATAGAATAGCTCAGCCTTTAGGATTATGGCATAAAAATTTCAATTTAGGTGTGAACCGTAAGTAGACTATAGCATAATATGGCACAATCGGCTACATCGATACGATAAGTCTAACCAAGCTATATTACATATGCGTACATTAAAGTCTTCTACGATAAGAAGAAAAGTTTTCACATAACCGGAAGGCTTCACTATTTACACGTTCAATATGGCTAGCCACATCCGTTGTGTATCTTCTGTAAAAAATCTGTTAGTGTAGGCCTACTACATTCTCTAGAGGTTCGTCTTAGCTCCACCTAAAAGCCCACAAAGAAACTTACATATGTAGGCTACTAATGAAATCAATTTACAAGGTTTACAGTCTGATTAGGCCTACATTAAAAGTAAGTCTTACACTGTTAAAATTTATTGTTTTTAAGTACATCAAAATTGCCTTCGTTTTCTCCTAAATCGGTTTCAATCAGGGCACAACCTGGAATTCGCCTCGTCTATAACTTCTACCTGTTACCCACTATTCCAAAAATATAGCCGATTCCCTTACCCGTGAGAGAGATAGCCAAATAACCAATACCCGACTGGCATCGCATTGCTGTTGATCGAACAACCCGAATTAAACTGGAAGCAGCTGCTTCTTGCTCTCCAAACGAGCTCAAGACTTGAGCTTCTTCGGATATCAAACTCCTGTTCTGTGCCTGTCTGATATAGGGAAGGAAGGTTCTGGCAGTTTTGCAATTTTGTTTCTGGTGTATATTATTTGTAAATACATGTACATTTAGTTGTTTTCTTGTGTAGCACATTTTCCAGGTCATTAGACCTGTGGCCATAGGTTGGTGCCATTGATAGGTTCTTATAAGTCGCCAGGTAAATACTCAGCTAACCTACATTCGAATATTTCTATTCATGCAGATGACCCACGCAGTTCCATCGTCGGATGGAATCTACCAACTGACAGTGTGACCGTGGCTTCGCTTGGACATTTTCTTACCACACAGCAACCAATATCTGATTTATTTCATTCGGATTATGAAACCGTTGCTGGATATCGAGAAGTAAATTCTTCAATCTTGATAAACATTTGACCAGATCCAGAGAATCTATTCGTCTGGTTTTTCATCCGACCGTGCAGTGTGCTGAACTCAATCAAAGGCCGACGATGGACGATGGAGTCCGACCGGCGGCGGGCACATTAGAGACAAATGACCTTTGACCCGGCGCCACTCGTATACCCTGAACCAAGATTCAGCGGCGGAGACGAACATTCCACCAGACAGCGCAGATGTAAGCAATTTTTCGCTGCTCCATAGTTATTACGCATTAACCGGCGGAGGCGGCGGTGGAGGCAGCGGCGGCGGCGCCTGCTGTCGACTCATGTTGGCTTCACTCGTAGCACAACACGAACTGTGAACAACAAGGCGCAGTTGCTGTTGTTGGAATAAACTGCTCTCCTCGTCCCTATGTAAGTCAATACTAGATAGAATATGTACGAAAGGAACTGGAGGAGGCGAGTCCACAGTTTCACTGAATGTTTTCCCTCTAATTTGATTACTTTTTATTACGCCGACTTTGTTCACCCTGTTATTTCTACATCTGATAATTACTGGGTTTTAATCTAACGACGGCCTGGCCAGAATGGTACTTGCGCTCCAAGACAAGGCTTGACCGACATCATCTTAGCTATTTTGATAATTAACACCTCTGCATGGATCTACTGAATTTCAACAACAGTGGACATCTTACGTACAATCAAGTCAACTGATTAATCGAATCAAGCACATCCTTAATTATTACAGAAACCAATATTGTCTTGCATACACGAGGCAGTTTTACATTATTAATGATTATTAATGTCGAATTTAAATTTGTGTAAGGTAAAACCCTATTTCCAAACACCTTGCAACTAGTCTTGTATTTTAGATTCACTAACAGCAAGCTTTCAGCGAATCAGCAGTGATGGGCAATAGTTAACTAAAAAGTTGCTAACTTTTAGATAAACTTAAATTTTTTAGTTAAGGATGAAGTTTAACTAGAAAAAATAGTTTAGTTAAAACCATAGTTTAACTAATATTTTCTCGTTGCTAACTAAAAACTTTAACTAACAAAATCAGAAACTACACAACTATTTTCCGCAATGAACTCTGTCAACAACACAACGCGACGTTTACCTACTTGTTAACATTGCTGTTGCCTCTGCGTAGAATACAGTATGTAGTAAGGCGCAGTGTAAATTACGACATTGGTCTTTATTATTCTCTATATGAGTTGACTGCAGCAAAGATTTGAATTAAAGGCTACATCAGTAAAATTTATTCGAATAGTTTATTAGTCACTACTTGCTTCACTGATTTAAAACCGAAAGAAGAGAAGATAAAAGAAGTGTAAGAACTTCAGTGCAAAATGTCCATTTTGTGTGAATGAAAGGATCTCTGGAAATATTACGTCTACAGGCCAACTGTCTGAACCACATCAAGATCTGACGAAACACTTGATCACCTTCTTTTCTTACGATCCAGATACACATTTGACAGTGGTCTTGCTCTTGCTGATCATTATTGTCATGAGTAACTGGTCTTATCACTCAAGTTAAGTGAGCTGCATTGCATGAGGCATCATCATTTGCATTAGCAACTGTCTTAATAATTTTTTATATAAGTGTAGTAGGATATTACATAGTGCACATTACATAGTTTGAAAGTGAAATTGTCATTGATGCTCTGCATTATTACAGTTAACAACCTCTGTAATTGTGAAAATGCTTGTCATAAAAAGTTGGAAAAAGTTGGATAAAGTTTAAATATTTTAGTTTAGTTAACTTATTCTCAAAATCATATGCCAACTTTAGTTAAACTATATTATTTTAGCTGAAAAATAGTCTTAGTTTAACTAAAAAAATTAGTTTAGTGCCCATCACTGCGAACCAGCGGCTTATTATAAAGTAGTTATGGTTTATTGTTGTACAAAGACGTTTGAGATTGCGGTCAGAAGCAAAAATATTTATATCAGCATAAATGATTAGCTCCCCCAAAATGGGCGATTATTTTGCCATCACTCAAACGTCGGGAGCAGGATGCTGTTGCTGCAGCTGCATGGTGTAGGATGTTGTCACTTATCATCCAATCTTCAATTTATCTTCTTTTATTGAAGATGATTGAGAGGATTGGGTCATGCATCTGACGTGTTACCTGGAAGCAATTTCGTCTTGCCTAGACAACAGTCTGGTTTCAGGAGGTTTTGTTCCATTGAGTCCTTGCTAACCCACATAACTTCTTTATTATATTGGAGCTGATGCCTGGGATAAGGTAACCTTGCTTGTTCTTTTGGATGAGCTTTGTCTATATTCTTTCATCTCTGGCGGCTGCTCATCAGCAGGCCCGCCGAGAGGGGAGGGCAAGGGGGGATAATGCCCAGGGGCCCGGCGATTTCCGGCGATTTTTAGGGGCCCGGGCCGGACCCGCAATCAACTTTTCTCCTAAAGCCTAATGATAGTTTAGGGGCCCGTGACTGCTATGCCTAGGGGCCCGGAATTTCTGTCGGTGGCCCTGCTCATCAGTATGCTGAAGAAGCCCTGTAATACTACATTCACGCCCAAGCTGTAGATGCATTCTTCTAAGTTAATAAAATATACGAGACATCTAAAGCGCTCTCCTCTTGGATGTCGTCTAAGCGCGTCTGGCTTAATCCCTTTAGAGTTCAACTGATCTGGTTTGGTAGCTGCTAATAGATTAAAAAGATAGACGTGCATTTCTGTGTGACTTTGCGTGCGTTAAAAATGATGATTTGTTGCTCCAAATTTTTCCATCGCATTCTTTATACTTCCGTGAGTGACCAATATGTGACCTTGAACCTGGAATTGACGTCTAAGTATGTAAACTCATAGTATGTAGAGCATACTTTTATGATCAACGCCAGAGCCGAACTCTGCGCCACACACTCTTTCTTAAGTCTTTCTGGCATTAGCCAACTTCGTTAGTTGGAAACGCTGCGGCTCAGTTTATTCTTCACCGACAGGTTCTTGGACCACGGACTCTGTCAAATTGGTGCCCCATCTTTTGCACCCGCATTTTGGCGCAATGGACAGACCACGTGACCATACCCACGCGGGGAAAGTCTATATAAGTTAAGAACCCAAGAATTGCGGCATTCCCCGTCTGAAGGTGCGAAACTGAACACAACTCAATATCCCTGCCAGACTCCTCGTGCTAAAACTTAAAGAATGCGTATAAGCACATAATCAACAACAAAGGGAAGACGTCAAAGACCTTTGCTGTCATAAGACGTCCCTAAACTCATTCTCCATTGCAGCATTCGATTTGGGAACCATGTACTAGGCCTACTCGAATCGTTGCGTGGCTGGTGAATATTCTCTCAGTATGAATATTTTCCATGTACTACTCGAATCGTTGCGTGGCTGGTGAATATTCTCTCAGTATGAATATTTTCTTTGGATTTCAATATAAGACCTTTATTGGTTTTCGATATGTTCATTGTGAGTTTCGTTTTTAGCCTGTTTGGCTCTTTTCGAAATGCCAGAATCGGTCACTGATGAATGAGATCTATGTATGGAATAGTATTGGAACATCAAATGCAAATATTAATTGGATGATTTTGATTGATATACGCAGCAGTTTGTGTTGTCAATGAAATATTAATTGGAAATTATGACCGACGGTTGCGTATGAATTGGCGATCCATAGTCTGGGAGTTTGGGATTAGCGGTGCAGCTGTGAAAGCAGTCAGGCGCAGGAACTGAATAAATATTTTCTAAAGCCAGTCAATCATAGAATATCGAAATACTAATATAAGTCTAACGCCGCTGCTCTGTACTCTGCATCAAACTATGAAGAATGCGTCGGTTTATTAAATTGCGACGGTTAATAAAACAAGAGAAAACTTCTCGCACGAAAACTCATTCTCAGTAAAAACAACTGCCTGTTCACTAACCTATAGGCACTGGCGTAAACTTGTCCAAAATATTGGGGGGGCATAGGTTCTGGACCAGAAAAACTTTTTTCAATATGAAAAGTTGTTTTTTGTTTTTGTTTGTTTCCTTTTTATGGTTTTGGTTCTTTTGGTTGTTTTTAAGATTTTCGGATTTCGGATCATAAAAAGCATGAAAAATGGCATGAACAAGAGCTCCAACTCAGTTTAACTCAGTTAATTGCGATTTCCGAAAATAAAAAATTAAAATCATTAAATCAATGTAATTAAAATAACTTCTAAAAAAGTAAGAAATTTATTTTTTGTAAAACAAAAAAATTTGTGGTTTTCTTTTTGTTTTGGTTTTGTTTAAAACCAAATAGGGCCTACCGAAAAAGTTTTTTCACCTCTAGTCTGGACAGTCAGCAGAGGCTTCCGGTTTACGTTAATGCGTATGAAATGGGTGTTTTGTTTACATGTAAATTTGTTTCATATTGAAGATATTGAAGATAAAATAAATCTTTGTTTTCTTTATGAAAGATAGTATAGTATTTTATAGTATTTCAGTTATGTGTCTCTGATTTTCTGTTTGTATATATTGAAACATACTATTTTGATATTTTAAGAAATTTTCCTCTCGATTTTTGGGGGGCATTGCCCCGGCTCCTCAATTATTGGGGGGGCACGTGCCCCGGCTGACCCCCCAGAGTCTACGCCTATGCCTATAGGTTAGTGAACAGGCATCTACCCAAAAGAACACCAACTTTACATCCAAAGCAGGATTCATGCGCTGCCTTAAATGACGGAGTCGTGGTCTTATTTCTATGTCATAAATATGAACTGACCGCACGGTAACATCATACATTAGTGCATACCCATTTACGTGACGTTTCGCCAGTCAATAATTTATCGACTCGTCTTCTTTCTACCGCGCATGTCAGTTTTATATAGGTCAGTACTACAACCGATCATATTAATTCCAATTAATTATGCAATCCTTACCTTACTCATCACTTTCAACGTTTCTGAAGAAGACGATGCAATGACTGAAATTTATCGCCTAATTTCCGGTCTATTGCAAATATCAACCTTAACCAGATTTAGCCAAGTAGATTCGCAGCAATTAAGCCACATTTAATGCAACGAAAACTTAAATGTAATGATACAATTAAAGGCAAAGTAACAAATTAGCAGTTAAATTAAAGCAACACATTACAGAAACAGAAATCAGAAGTGAAGTAAATTCTCTCGAGCCTTAATTTATTCTAAACTTACTTGCCAGGTATGAAAAAAATCTGTAAGAAAAAAACATCAATTGGAAGCAGCACACGTCTTTAAGAAGATATAAATCGTTAACCAGAAATGCGATTTGTGTATCAATCGATATCAGAAGTTGATGATCTTTACATAGTTACTGTCTCATTGGAGGTTCTGTCGTGAAGACAGAACGTTATAAAGGGGGAAGAGTTCAGTCATTCAATCATCGTCTGGCCATTAGAGAGTGACACGGTAACGGTTACCGCGGTAATTCCGCGGAAACCGCGGGAATCCCGCGGGAATGGGGTAGATTTAAAAAAAAATTGCGGTAAGAGCACGGTTATGGGGAAACACTGGACGGTAATACCGCGGGTTTGGGTATGGAAGCTGCGGTAATACCGCGGTAATGGTTACAGAGTTCATAAATTTCATTTATTCATTTATTTTCAGCTGAGTTATAACACTATAAATGATCTTCTATTCATTCACGGATTACACAACAAACAAGCTGAGGTGCAGAATATTTAGTGTTTGTCAATTTCATAAATTTCAATATGCTATCAATTATAATATTACGAGTTATATTTCTTACTTTTAAGACGCGGGGACATTGCGGGGATGAAAATCCATTATGCGGGAATGGTGAGGGGATGGAGATGAAGGTTGCGGGAATGGTGAGGGGATGGGGACATGGTCCTGCGGGGACGGGAGGGGATGGGGTTAAAAATACAAATGCGGGGTGGGAATGGGGACACTTTTCTGTCCCCGTGTCACTCTCTACTGGCCATCACTCGAAATTCATTTCATGATCTTGAAAATTTTGACTTTTAAACATGTGATCAAATTGAAAACATAATAATGAAGAATTGATTGCTTACTATTGGAACACTTTCATCTAATCGGTAATTAATCTGAGTGTCTTTTATCTTGTAAAAGGCACAGGCTGAAATCGATTACAAAAGACTTCCATCACCCAATAGTCAGAATGCACTCGACAGTGAATTGCTTCATCAAAGACTTTGTAACGCTTCTTACCATTTCGCTCGCAGGTGAGAATTCCAATCATGTCAGACATTATGTTTCATTTATCATATTTGAAATCTCAAGATTTCTACAACGCCCAAAAACGCGAAGTCGAGGGAACCAGCTTATTCACAGGCGCTTCGTCAAAACAAAATCGCTAGGCGGGATAGGAGTAAAAATCATTTCCATTTCAGGATCGAAAAGGGTCAGGCAGGCAGACAGTCAGATGACTAAAGTGGATGGTGTTTAGAATTGAAACGACGAAGGAGGTAAAGGAAAGAGGAGGAATCAGAAAAGAATTTGTGAAAGAACAGTGTTTTCAGTTTTGAGTGAAAGACCTTTCGAGAGATTGCAAGAGGTGAGGCTTTGGTAAGTTTGTAGGATAGATCAGATATTTGGCTTAATTCTGACGGAAGTTTATTCCAGAGAGGTGGAACAGCTATGGCTATTGAGCGATTTGCAAATGTTAGTTATGAGGTGACGGAAGGACGTAGAAGTGACAGGACGGAAGAGGAGCTGGTTGAGCGAAGTGGTTGGACTGTGACCAACTGACAGAGATAGGAGGATTGGGAGGATTGAAGTGTGAAATGTAAGAGCTATTTACACACCTCTTCATTAACCCCCCCTCTGAAGGGGGGGGGGTTTATGAAGAGGTGAAGAGTCTTTTGAATGAAGCATAAACGCGACGACATTTCTGACAACAGGATAAATTTTTATGGGTAAAACGCAAGCCTGGGATTTGCTTGACCTGTATCATTTGCTGTGTTGATCAATGCTAAAAAGCGAACAACTTAATTGAACTAATTAAGAACTGAACCAATGAAATTGAACAAATTAAAGAATTCGAAATAAGGCATTCATTCGTCATCTGATTGAAACGTCAAAAGGGCAGGCTAAAGGGGAGATTCAATATATATATATATATATATATATATATATATACACATATATATACATATATATATATATGATTGTAAGATGCAATATCTTATGTGGAAACGTTGGAGTGGCGTTAACTTGAGCTGTCCCTTGACGAACACTCCACACAAAACAACATGTAACTGAATAAGCTCTGCCATGGGAGACCACGTAGACGATTTTCAGGTCATCACCCTGCAGGCTGCGTCGTTTGTCTACGCGGCACAAAATGCATTATACCTGAAAACATCCGTTGCTGATCTCACTGCAGACCATCGACATCCAAACAGACATAGGCGTCGACTTCACATCTCTACTCCGACAGACTTCGGATTCGATTATCTCGGTCGGATTTTAACAGCTCTGCGTCCATCTGAAGGCTCTGCTTCGCCTGCACGCTATCCTGTGGCCGAGACTAATTCCGACAGATAGTCCATCAGTGCAGAGGTCGACGAAGGAAGTCTCTTGCTTACACAGTCCGAGAGAGAATGAGTCATCAGTCGAAGATACAATTCAGCCGAACTTAACGCAAACAGAAATCCAAAAAAAGATTACCGTTTTCATAATTCATATTACGAGTTAAGCACACCAGCATCGTTCATTCTTTCGATCATTCATTCATTTGAACTTCATTCATTCAGTCTGTCATTCATTCCTTCGTTCATTTCATACAACACCCATCAGTTATTTTATGCCACTTACATTATGCAGTTGACTTCTTCTTAGGAGAGTGATCAGAGAATACTAAAAGGTTTTTGGCGCAATTCGGAGTAATTTCAAGCGAATTATTTTAGATGCATTTAATTAGAACAAGTCCTAATTGATCCGCATTCAGAGCAAACGTTAGCACTTCAGTCTACGAAGTCTAGTGATTGTGGGACTTTCTGTCGCAATCGGAGGTCGCCCTGTCGTGTGTTTGCCGTGTGTTGATGTCGACCCTCGATTGCTTGTTCTTTTACTTGCACTTTTATTTAACGTGCCTAACTTTTCTATAGAAGATTCACGACGAACTTTGTTTAATTAATAAATGAATTTAATTAAAGAAACAAATATATATATACTAACTCTACGGGAACTTCCACGTAGTATTAAAGCGTTTAGATATTAAATCGGACTATCTCAAATGTTGCTTCGTACAGCCTAACTACAGATCGTTCTTTCGCGTCAGTCTCTGAATCTGACGGACTAATACTCTGCCGTCGCCGCTGGTCGCTCCTCTCGATGTTGTTCCCTCGACCGATGTTCACGCGTCGCCCTCTTCAGTAGTACAAGTCCCGTGTTCTCCTTTTCCTTCCGTTAAGTAGGAACTTCAGCGTGCACCGGTCAGCCCCCTCCCCACGTCAAGCTATCGTCAATTAGTGTCAGATTGCTCCTCGAGACGCGGGTCGTCGCTCGCCTGCAGCGCGGGCGGTGTCTGGTTACATCATAGCCGCGAGGTGTCCTATTACACCTTGGCTGTGTGGTGTCCGATTACACCTCGGCCTCGCTGCCTTCATTGTTGACCCAGTGGAGACTGGCTTTCGTCCGTCATCGTCCTATCTCGACCGGCAACGACGATTACATCATGATGATAATGACATCTCGTCGTTGTCGTCGATCTCCTCACGCGACACCTCCCTTCCCGGGGGAGGACAAAGCCAGTCATTGGTTCGCCTCCCGGCTGAGAATGATGTCGTTCCCTCCATCGATTTCCTCCAGACCATGTCCTCGTCGTTCCCATGAAAATACAAAATATCAGCACAGTTAGAAATATATTTACAGTTGTCGCGGTGCCTTACATGGTAGTCCGCCTTCTTCCTCAATCATAGTCTGGACAAAAGATCAGCGGGAATATTCAGCGCCCCAGGTCGATATTCAAAAGACATATCGAAGTCCTGGAGTGCCAGAGCCCCTCTCGCAAGTTTAGCACTTGTGGGCTTAGAAGCAGTTAGGAAAGTCAAGGGGTGGTGGTCAGAGTAGAGGGTGGTCCTTGACATACAAATCAAATTCCTAAACTTCTTCAACGCAAAGATTACAGCGTACGCTTCGCGGTCCACAGTGGCCCAACGCGCTTGCGTAGCATCTAATTTAGAACTGGCGCAACATATTGGCCGTTCTGTACCATCGTCTTGAATTTGGAATACGCAGCAATCGACTGCTTTGTCTGAAGCGTCAGTCGATAGACCAAACTCTCTGCCGTAGTCAATTGTCTGCAAACATACAGTGTCATTCAAATCGTGCATGAATTTATCTAGCGCCTTTTGATGTTCAGCTCGCCAGGGTATCTTAACAGGCACCGATTTCTGGGTCCAGTCAATGAGAATTCTGGCTGTCACTGTTCTGGCATGATTATCTAGCCAGGTCAAAAGTAATCTGCTACGAAGGTCGTCCGGGACGGCGCCAGAGTCGAATGACCTTTCACACAGCACAAAGAAACCAGGGATTTGCGCATGGTCGCTTAGGAATCTCGGTAAGAGTCCTCGCATGCTTTCACTATACGTTTTCATTCGTCCTACGACCGAATGCCTTAAGTTATAGTCCCTTTCGTCTTTGAGTCTCCTCTCTGCGTCCCTTTCCTCTCGGCCTTCCTTCTCTCTCTTCTCTGCCTCCTCCTTTTCTTCTCTCCTCCGCTTCTCCTCCTGAAGTCTTAATTTTTCTGCTTCCTCTTTCCCTTCTGTCCTCAATCTTTCCGCTTCCTCTTTCTCTCTCCTCCGTTTCTCCTCCTGAAGCCTTAATTTCTCTGCTTCCTCTTTCTCTTCTCTCCTCTGCTTCTCCTCCTGAAGCCTGAGCTTCTCAGCCTGCTTTTCCTCTAGCATTCTGAGTCTCTCTGTTTCCTCCTTTTCTTCTCTCCTCCGTTTCTCCTCCTGAAGCCTTAATTTCTCTGCTTCTTCTTTCTTGTCTCTCCTCCGTCTCTCCTCCTGAAGCCTTAATTTCTCTGCTTCCTCTTTCTCTTCTCTCCTCTGCTTCTCCTCCTGAAGCCTGAGCTTCTCAGCCTGCTTTTCCTCTAGCATTCTGAGTCTCTCTGTTTCCTCCTTTTCTTCTTTCCTCAATTTCTCCTGAAACCTTAATCTCTCAGCCCGCTTCTCCTCAAGCAGCCTGCTCTCCTCTCTACTTATCCTGAGCTTCTCAGCCTGCGTCTCCCCAAGGAGCCTGAGTCTCTCTCTTTTCTCTTTTAGTCTCCTCTCTCTCTCTTCTTCGACCCTTCTCTGCCTTTCCTCCTTCTCTTCCTTTCTCCTCTCCGCTCTCTCCTCAAGCAGCCTGAGTCTCTTCTCCGCTTCCTCTCTCTCTTCTCTCCTCTGCTTTTCCGTTTCCCCTTTTTCTTCTTTCCTCAGTTTCTCCGCTTCCTCTCTCGCTTCTCTTCTCTGCCTTTCTTCTTCCTCTTCTAGTCTCCTCTCTCTCTCTTCTTCGATCCTTCTCTGCCTTTCCTCCTCCTCTTCTTTTCTCTTCTCCGCTCTCTCCACTTCCTTTCTCTCGTATTTTAGTCGTTTGAGTTCGACTAGCTGCCTCTGCACTGTCGCGTTAATAATGCTATCTAGGCTTCCTGCGCTTACTTCCTCACTTACTTCTGGCGGGGCCTCCCGTCCAGAAACAATTATTTCAGCGCTAGCCTCTCGGAGCTGGTTCATATTCATGGGATCCAATTCCTCCTCTCCTAGTCCCATCTTTATCAGATATGCGACTAGTCTGTGATGGGGTATGTTGCGCACCATCATTCTTTTCCATGCCGACAACTTATCCATCTTCCAACAGTCCGCTCACTAATAGAAAAAGATAAGTAAGTTAGAGGAGAGTCACCGCTGGTCAGAAATCAAAGAAAACAACGTCCTAAAATTCTACCCGAATACAACAAGAACAGAACTGAGCAAAAGGAGCTACGCAAAAGCCTCGGCTATTCGCACACCAATCCTCATCCAGACCTCAACCGCAACCTCACAGATTACCACGACTACCAGTAAGGACTTACCCTCTGATACGTCGAGCGTGTTTCGTCTTTTGGTATCTTGGCTGATCCGCTGTCCTCCGTTGTCACTCCCGTCCGTCGTTGCTAGCGATGGTCGGTCGTCCGTTGGTGCTCTTGTTCCTCGTCCTTGCCTGTTGCTGTCGGTTCCTTCGAGTCCTTCGTCTTCGGAGTCCGGCACTCGATTTCTCCAGTTGCGAAGGGTTGTATTCACCGCTGGTCCTGATCTGTTGAGATTCCTCTTTCCGTTTCCGGTTCCGCTCTTCGTCGTGACGTCTTCAGTTGAAAAACCCTGTCGACTGCGCCAATGTCGCAATCGGAGGTCGCCCTGTCGTGTGTTTGCCGTGTGTTGATGTCGACCCTCGATTGCTTGTTCTTTTACTTGCACTTTTATTTAACGTGCCTAACTTTTCTATAGAAGATTCACGACGAACTTTGTTTAATTAATAAATGAATTTAATTAAAGAAACAAATATATATATACTAACTCTACGGGAACTTCCACGTAGTATTAAAGCGTTTAGATATTAAATCGGACTATCTCAAATGTTGCTTCGTACAGCCTAACTACAGATCGTTCTTTCGCGTCAGTCTCTGAATCTGACGGACTAATACTCTGCCGTCGCCGCTGGTCGCTCCTCTCGATGTTGTTCCCTCGACCGATGTTCACGCGTCGCCCTCGTCAGTAGTACAAGTCCCGTGTTCTCCTTTTCCTTCCGTTAAGTAGGAACTTCAGCGTGCACCGGTCAGCCCCCTCCCCACGTCAAGCTATCGTCAATTAGTGTCAGATTGCTCCTCGAGACGCGGGTCGTCGCTCGCCTGCAGCGCGGGCGGTGTCTGGTTACATCATAGCCGCGAGGTGTCCTATTACACCTTGGCTGTGTGGTGTCCGATTACACCTCGGCCTCGCTGCCTTCATTGTTGACCCAGTGGAGACTGGCTTTCGTCCGTCATCGTCCTATCTCGACCGGCAACGACGATTACATCATGATGATAATGACATCTCGTCGTTGTCGTCGATCTCCTCACGCGACACTTTCGCTAATTTTTTAATTTTTATTTGAGAGTAATTAAGTATCACGTTAAGATCTAAAGCAAATTCTGCCCACGGATGATGATGATGATGGTGATGACGATGATGATGATAATGATGGTGATGATGGTGGTGATGATGATGATGATGATGATGATGACGGCTATGATGATGATGATGATGATGATGATGATGGTGATGATGATGGTGATGGTGATGATGATGATGATGATGATGATGATGATGATGATGATGATGATGATGATGATAAAATATCATCCATTCAGAGCAGATGTCTAATTTGATTTTAAATAATGTCTAAAGGAAATATGAGGAATGCAGAGTGAATTTGTTGCATTTGAGTAGTAACTCTGAGCAGTTCAGAAAAAGTGAGCATGTTAGGATATTTTATACACCAGTGGATTTCTGCACAAGTGTTAGATCCTTCTCTTTGACCTGCATCTAACATCAATGACCATTTCGCTCCAAAGACGTTCAATTTCATTTGGTTTTTCAGACACTCTGATATCGATCTATTCTTCTCAAGCTCTTTCTCGGGTAAAGCACAGCATAATCCGTCTCAGCCGTGTCCTCCTGTCTGGAACCTAGACGTGATTTTATACCAAAACCTCTCCTCCAATCACATCACCCATCTTTCCTGCTCTTGCTTCATGTACATGCGCGACCCTATTAATATAAATGTCGCCTCAGGCTAGACTTCAGCAACACATTCACCATGGCCATCTACATGAATCATTCTACTGCAATTCATTGTTCTTGTATATAACCACTCTTCTTCTCCCTCTTCAGTCTGTCTCGCCGCTCCAGGTCAAAAGACCATCCACAGTCATCTGATGTCTGCTATCTGCACGACTCTTGAATCTACAGACTTGGAACTGAAACTGGCCATCCATCTGGCTCACCGAATTTTGTTTGACCGCCTTTAAATAAGGGGGTTTCCACGCGTGAAAAAAAACGGCAATTACTATTACGATTACTACGCCGTTGAGCCTCAGGTTGTCAACACTATCATCATCTTCTACAAGATCTGAAGTAGGTCTAGGTCTGCTGTCCATCCAGTTTCCACGAACCTTTAAGTTATCGCCATCATTTGTGCTGTACACGCACTTGATGTGTTTGTGTATAGCTACAGTCTTCAGTTCCATCAGATGCAATCATCAGTCTGGAGCAGAATGGGCTTCTGGCAATAGCTCTGCATTCGAGTTGTCTTAAATAAACAGTAACGGGAATCGAGGCATCCCTGGCTGACGCCAGTGAAGTGGAGAATGACGTTAACCAGCGAGGTGGAAATGAAATCACAGTCAAATCACACGTTGCATGGGCTGTAGGCCTTTTGCCTTTTCAGACGACGCCGAACCCAACCCAACCCGAATAGAAGTCTAGACTCTAGAATAACATAACATATCTTGAAGAAACAAATATTCATCCCAGTAGATCTAACCAGCCAACCAATAAGCAAGTTATCATCCGCTTAAGGAGCAAACCAATCACCTGACCTATATCGCATAACCAGCCAACCAATCACCTGACCTATATCGCATAACCAGCCAACCAATCACCTGACCTATATCGCATAACCAGCCAACCAATCACCTGACCTATATCGCATAACCAGCCAACCAATCACCTGACCTATATCGCATAACCAGCCAACCAATCACCTGACCTATATCGCATAACCAGCCAACCAATCACCTGACCTATATCGCATAACCAGCCAACCAATCACTAACCATCCGACCAATCAACAAATCCTCCAATCAACATAAAACATCGCCAATGAACCAACCAACAAAATGAACAACCAAAAAACCAGCGAAGCCACTCTGCGGCAAGCTCACCAACGAACCAACCAGCCACCCACATAACTATCCAAATAACCAATCAATCATCCTTACAATCAACTTGCCGTCTATGGCTCCACTGCATATAAAGAGGGTTATGTTTGTGTATATATAATATGCGCATGTGTATATACATATACAATCATACATATACAATACACGTACATATACATATACAATATATAAATACATATATATATATATATATATATATATATATATATATATAAATGAGATTGTATATGAGGCGTTGTTTTATCTTTTGACTGAGAGTGCTGGGCGATGGATCGCATGGCCTTAAGTCTGAGGAGGAGATTCTTCTGGATTATCTCTTCACGGACTATAATCCTTCGGCAAGGCCCGTCATTAATTCGACGAAGACAGTTGCCGTCAATCTCCAGTTCTCCCTCCTCCAGATCCAGGAACTGGTAGGATGCAGCAGACCTTCTTCCTCATTCATCTACTACACACTCATATAAACATAATGTCGACAACACAAACTGCGACATATGACACGCATCAGAAACAGTTCCTACCTTCATTACACAATAACACCAACAAACTAATAACATTACCAGACCTACTTTCAGCTTAAAGTTAGGTCATTACTATTGCAGTTACACTGGTTCAAAACCCTATGCATACACCTATAATGTTTACATAAAAACATGCATACATGCTTAAATACATACCTATAAGCATACATACAATACACACGTATACAGACATTCATGACTCATGCATAAATATATATACATATTTGCATAAATGTATAGTTTATATACGAAGACTTACATATATATTCATTCCTAAATACAAGCATACATAACTATAACAATGCCTGTTTGAGTACTTTGAATTAGTTGTGTAAATTATTTCTCAAGCATTGCGAATTTTATTGTGAATATATATTTTCTCTCTTACTTCTTCCAATCTTGAATCCGACCTTTCCTTCTGAAAATCCTGTAATCTCGTATTGTTGAGCCTAACGTACAGTGGAAATAAATCCAATGTTGGGACAAACATATGTTTAGTTTGAAAGTAGAGATAAAGTTTCATAATATTAATCTATATAACTATTTTTATTATCTGTGATCTTCCATTCATTGAGAGATTTCAGTGTCCCAGAAATAGGCTATCAATTTCACCAACGTTTCTTTTTTACGATGTCAAACTCATTTACAGTTACATCATTTATCTAATTAATTCAAACTCTACCTGACTAGTATCGGTTAATATACGGCCACTTTTTATGTGGTCGTGAACAACATCCCACAAGGATGTGTGCATTTTATGCGATCCTGCATGCAGACATCACCAAGAGCAGTTCTCTCATATACTGACTATACTCATCAACAGTAAATATATAATATTCAGTTATACACCTTATAATTAAAGCATATTCTTATCGCTGTGATATGAGAATAATGACGGCTGAGCATAAGGCTTTCAAGATCATCCAGTAATCTTGAATGCCTCAAGAATTGTAACGTAGTCAGTGTAAGACTACAGCTGCAACGTCCTCATTGTGTCTGAGAAACGCTGCCATTAGAAGAAGAGCTGTATACGGTAACCTACTGGCGAGATCAGAGAACTCAATATGGCAATCGAGAATACGATGAAAGGTTTTGAGTGCTGACGCCATCATAAGAATGGTTCTCTTTATTTGTTCTCATTCATCCAACTGCAACTCGAGAACTAAACTGGTCCATTCTCGCTATGGGGGCAGGAGTGCCATAAACGACAGTAGGCGCTGAAATATATCTCGTCGATGTGCGGACAAAATTAAGGACCATCAGAACTGTCGTCATTTAGAAAGGCCGCAGAATTGATCGAGTATAAAATCTCATCCATCTTTTCCCCAGCTGCGTATTCAGCCGTGCGGTCAGTCGAATGCTATCACCAACGGACTAAGGTCACTCACAGGCCGACCATCGACAGACAGACGGACGGATGAACGTACGAATGGTAGGACGAATGGACGGACGGTTATAATTACAGTGAGGCCTGTGTCACGAACAACGCGAGTAAAAGCAGCCTCATCGATTCTGCATTGACCGCTGGGTGTCGCCGTATTGACTTACAGGGCAACAGCAGCGCAGAACAGATGTCTTCGTTTCAATAGACGACGCATAGTGCTCCACTACGACGAAGGACGCAATTATTACAGGGAAATCTAGAATGACCACCGACGAACCGAGCGAGCGAGAGATCGGCGCTAGGAAGAACGTTCAATAACCGTTGCCCGTCAGAATGCAACGAGAGCGCCTCAGCTGCTGCTCCTCCGATGTAGAGGGCTATAGGTGCATTCCATTCTCAACTTACTTATCCTAGAATGATTAGCATTTTTCTTAGTAATCCTATGCAACTAGATCTATCGCTATATGTCGTTGTACGAAGAAACACAATCAATCAATTCTTTGAAATTTCAGAGCAAAGGTGTAGCATGCCTTTAGTCGCCTGGGATACATAATTACTAATACCTGTTATGTACTGCACCAATTAATTATTAATACTTCTGATATGTTACTGACGGTGAGTGCAGCAGAGGCAGGTATTCTTTGCCTCATTTATGTATGCATATAAGTACGTATGCAGACCTATGTATTTTAACATTTTTGTCGAGCTTCACGAGGGCGCTATATTTGGCTATGTAATATGACGTGATGTTCAATGTGGCTATGTAACAAGACGTGCTTTTTTAATGTTTCTATGTAACAAGGCGTGACTTTTAATGTGTATATGTATTGTGTAACAAGGCGTGTTTTTATGTGGCTATGTAACAAGGCGTGAATTTTCATGTGGCTATGTAACAAAGCGTGACTTTTAATGTGGCTGTGTAACAAGGCGTGACTTTTAATGTGGCTATGTAATATGGCGTGACTTTTAATGTGGATGTGTAACAAGGCGTGACTTTTAATGTGGCTATGTAACAAGGCGTGACCTTTAATGTGGCTATGTAACCAGGCGTGATTTTTGACTTTTGTGGATGCGTAACACTTGTATTGTGTATATTCTTTTATTCAATCAGACCCAGCTGTCAGAACGCAGCTGTTAACAATAAATTGCGTGACCTTAATTATGTGAACTGAAACTGTTTCTTGAGAGTCTCTGTTCCAAAGTACGTATTTCAATGTGTTGTCATATATAATTAGGAATTTAGAAGAAAGAATGGTGACATTTGTCTGCTTTCTGTTTCTGCAGAACGTTCGAAACCAGGTCTTGACGACGACTGGACTTCTGATTCTGGTAGGAACTGGATGCGAACTGTGGCATCTGATCACTAATGTAGCATAAACGTAAGGTTATCTAAAGTTCACGCCAGCCATAAGATGTGGTCGTTAACACCGGATATTCCTACCATCGAGACATGTCTGTCGTTGCACCGCTCATATATATGCGATAGTTGGGCGTGCAAATCATTTACGCATGTGCGCACATATATCGTAATGTCTTGCATGGCTGTGTTTCGGTGTGGATCATAGACATGCTCAACGTCGGCACATGTAATAATCCTCTAGACGCGATTCCATAAACAGAATGCGAGTGCATGTGTATGGATTTAACCAATGCATCTTCCATGTGGCTGGCCAAGCAGAGACGGAATTTCTTCAAAGCGCCAAGACCTCCTATACCTTCCTCCATTCCTTCCACTTCCTTTACCACTAAGTATCCGTGGCGGAGGCGGAGGCAGCGGCGGAGGCGGTGGATATACATGTACTGTATACGCTGCAGCCGCAGACTAACATAAGCGCCGATCGATCGACATTCTCCGCCTCCTCTTCTTTCCTCTCCATCTTCTCCTCTTAATTCTTCTCCTCCTCTTCCTCTCTCGATCGTCTTAGAATTATCTCCGGCTCAGGCTACATAATCACAAATGTCTTACTGCTCATTTTTCATGTGTATCTGTATGTAATATACACGCATATATAAATTATATATATACATATAATTATATATATACACATATATAGTAGCACAATGCATAATATCATATACAAGATAAGACACTCGATTTATCTGCAAACATAGTTGTATATTGAAATACTTAGAAATATTCACAATCGACGTACGTGTATATATATATATATGTATATATATATATGTATATATATATATACATGCATAATTATACGCAACAAGTTGCCAGTTGTTTAGTCGAATGACATATTTTTCCAAATGCATAATGTATAATAAAAGGGGTGGATGCGTATTGTGTAAACGAATAGGTGCGTCATAGTGCATCATTATGATATAGGTCTCTCTCTCTCTCTCTCTCTCTCTCTCTCTCTCTCTCTCTCTCTCTCTCTCTCTCTCTCTCTCTCTCTCTCTCTCTCTCTCTCTCTCTCTCTCTCTCTCTCTCTCTCTCTCTCTCTCTCTCTCTCTCTCTCTCTGTCTTTCTGTCTGTCTCTCTAATATATACATATATATGTGTGTGTGTGTTCTCGCTCAGAAGAGCAACAATGACCCATAAGCTATACAACGTTTTCTATACGAATTACTGTTGCTCACTATGTTATTATGACCAATGCGCTTCGCTGATCTTACAGCAGCTAAGAGCTCACGATCACATAGCTCTTCTGAACGTAGGTTTTGTAGCAAGTTAGCAACAGTAGAAAGGAAATAGTCAAAGAGGAATTAGAAGTATATAACGTAGAGGCATTCGATGCTTTAAACGACGTCTTTCTTCTGACCCGTTGTTGATATTTAGAAGTTAATGAGCTACTCAACAGGAAGCCAGTGGAGCTGATGAAAGCCGTCTAGCGCACTCATAGATCGAGATGAATATAATCTAATTGATTTCAATTAACTGTATAGCGCTGTTATTATGAAACACAAGGCATCATCAGTCAATGGTCGCCTCAAGTGATAAGGTATGGTCGGATCAGTTTAAGTAGACAGGTCGAATCCGATGACTGACATTGTAAGAGAGTTTGAAACCTATGAAGCGTTTATAGATTAAAACGTCTTAGTTGATATTTAGAAGTTAATGCGCCACTCAACAGAAAGTCATGGAGCTGATGAAAACGATTAAACAAGAAGCATGCGTTCTTACATTGTATTTAATAAGCATAGTCCAGCAAGTGTGCAAGTCATCAGTCAAAACTGCTGTTAAGGTGATGCCATGACCTGATTGAAAGAAACAAGACCTGCAAACATATTGGAAATTATGACTGGACCCGATGAGGATACCAATAGTTCTAATTTAGTTTTGAAAAAGAAATTTTATTCCTGCAGATCAGCAAGAAAGTGTCAGAAGAAACACTAGGCTACCTATTTGCATGGCTGAGTCACAAGGAAATTGCTTCTGAATGATTGTGCTGCAGAGCTATTAAATTTATAGACACGAAGAAATCATTGATAATACGATGTTGAGTTACGTCTTAATGATTGACTGAAGATATGAAGCACATGTTGTAATATAAACAGACGGACAATGAATGCGTTGTGCAAAGGCGGAAAAGTTTACGCTAGGACTGTGAAAGACTTGAAACTTTGGTTCAAGATCATGCAGATATAGAGACAGAGACAAAGACATGATAGGGTAGAGAGACAGAGAGAGACAGAGAGAGAGACACACAAAGACACACACACAGAGAGGGTCATTGGACAGCGCCATATGGGAGGCCTCGAGTAATTGGACATCGGTCACGGGAACCATAGGAAGTTGAACGAATGAGAACTGAATAAAATACAGCCGGGCAAAGCAGGAAAGATTCGGCCTAGATATCTTTGTAAGTAATCACAAATAAACGTACGAAAGCAATTTCAAACATAAAAAGCGTGAAAGTCCACAAAGCAGAAGTTATTATCATTCAAAGGAGATTTCATTCACTGTCACCTCACATCAAATAACATGTCCTTCAATCTGCTTGTAATAAAAAGCCACTCCACTGAAACCGTACAACTTTCCGTTCACAATCACGTATAGCCCCTAATCATCTCCATGAGCATAAGTCAAGCAGAAAGAGGGCATTCACTTTCCAACTGCCGTCATTCTGTTTGATCTTGCATTTTGACACTGATGATCATGACATAAGTCTTACTCTTTTACCCTCTCGAACATTGGTTTGACCTTACCTGCCCTACTGTCAGTTGGTTTGCTTTCTCATACTGAATTCGCATCAAATATTCGACGGCCATGTCTTAAATTGTGGTGTCCGACAAGGTTCGCTACTAGGCCCGCTTATATTATTTTTAACTCCATTCTGCTCTCTGCTTACTGATAGCTCTCTTGAATAGCATTTGTGTGCTGATGATACTCAACTATAACTTTCATTTAATAGTTCTAGGGCCTACACCTAATGTTGTTCTCAAACTACTTGCTTCCATATTTGGTAATACCTAGTAGGCCTACTAGAAAACTAGTAACAAACTTCAGGTAATCATCCCTCTAAGACCAAATTTCTTCTCAGTAGCACAAGTCATCAACTACTCTGCAAATTTGATTGGCTCGCATCAATTCAGTTGCCTGGATTGCTCGTTGATCGCTGTAGATGTGCACGCAATTTGGAGATAACTATAGTAACTCCACCATGCTAGTTTCCTATAATGTTCACATTTCGGTGTGACAATGCGCGCGTTATAAATTTAATTGATAATAATAATAATAATAATAATAATAATAATAATAATAATAATAATAATATTAATAATATTAACGATTCAATGCAGTAGCATACCAGGGAACCATGTCAGGACTGCCCGGGATCGAGGACCGGGGGCCAATCCAAGCTGGACCTAACTTTTCATGATAAACTGTTCACTGAGTGACGCTGAGATGGCGCTTCAGATAATAATAATAATAATAATAATAATAATAATAATAATAATAATAATAATAATAATAATAATAATAATAATAATAATAATAATGTTCAAGCAATACGCAAATCAGTCGTCTTTAACATAATTTATATTCGTATTCTTCTTAAGCAGTTGCTTTCTGCACAGTACTTGCATGAGTTTTATTTACCGTATCCTACATCTGAATTAACAAAGATCCCTGATAGGTACTATACGCGGACGGCAGAGGAAATGGATCGGGCACATACCAAGGAGCGACAACCTACTAAAAGACATCATTGAGGGAAGAATGGAGGGGAAGAAGGCGCGAGGAAGACAGAGAACAATGCTACTGTATCCCTCTTCTTGACAGAAGAGGGATACAGTGGACTGAAAAGGGAGGCACAGAATCGAGAAAGATGGCGTCATTGGTCATACGAACCTGCCCAATGGCAGAGAACATAAAGAAGAAGAAGAAGAAATCTGAATTACCATAATTCCATATGCTGCTGTCGCTTAATATAATTATAAGGTTGTATATGCTATATATAACGGTTACAATGAATGCAAGATTTGTGTGACCTGTTGATATTTAGTAGTCTGAGATTTTGAGCCATTTGTAGTCTGTGTAAATAGCTGTCTTATATATAATGATTGCTGCAATAAAAACGTTATTATTTTCATATAAATGTGTATAAAGTTAGATTTGGAAACGGTTATATACCCTGTAACCCTTGCATCATTTTAAACTATCATTGTGCCTTATTTTCTACTGTTATGTATGCATTGTTGTTTTTAAACTCTGGACTATTGTCCCAAATTAATATGTCACCTAGACTGTTTCGAGACGAATCACAAAGATTTTTAAACATAATTCTTGTTACTGTCAGAGTCGTCTGACCCTGTACGCTACTGTTTTCCCACTGTGTCTTGCCTTCACATTCTGAAACATGCGAGAATCCGCAAGTTATTCGGCCAGACTGTGCGTGGAGCAGTTGAATTCAAACTACAGCTGACACATTTGGAACGTTGGCGAAGAGAGTGTTTTCTTAGCAGAATGATTACGATTAACCGTTTGATGTTCGTTTCACCCAAATGATAAAAACAGGAATTGCAGTGAGATTTGACATGGTTCACCAAAGATAAATCTTTGTCGAGCGGCACTAAGAGGCGTGATATGACTTGTACTTGCAATGTGCCCAGCTACAATGAGCGCATTTTTTATGTGAAAGTGCAGCTGTAGAGAAAAGTATAACGACCTTAGGTAGAAGGGGCTTTGGTTCTATTTGTAGGATTGGAAGGACGAACGTCTGGCCTGGACGAAGGAGATCAGCAGCCTCCATGAAATCGTCGTCTTCGGAGAAAACATCTGGCGACCGGAATTCGCTCTCATTAACGGGTACGAACGTCATCCAACGCAGCACAATATCTCTAGATTTTCACAAACCTAAGCCACGTGAAATGCAATTTTAGACGACCATATCCTTTTGTCGCTCATACAGAGCAGATGAAAGGTTGGACCGGAATAGGAGGTCGGTCCAATCCATCGTATCGTCAAACACTCGCGTCTCTGATCCGACTGACGGCCATGTCGCATGACTGATCAGATTAATAAGTTTGCCTAATCCATTAATCTTTTTCTCTTCCTTCTCGTTTCCTTGGCATTCCTGTTCTTAGAACCAACATCCGGAAACTTATTGAATTGCACTTGATATGCTCTTGGCCTGTGCGTGTATCTGTGTGTCTGTCTTTCTGTTGCTCTGTCTGTTTGCCTTTATGTCTTGAGAACGTCTACATCCCTGTGCATTTCGTCAAGCAGTGTTTATAAGCAAGAGAACATTTGCACAGCCATATACAAACAGAACGACATCTGACCCGATGAACGTTATTTCTCTTCTTCTCTTCCGTACGGTAAACACAATCAGCGAGTTCTTAGAAGGAATAATCCAGACTTACATTTATACTTACTCACTCACTCATTCACTCACTCACTCACTCACTCACTCACCCACTGACCCACCCACCGACCCACCCACCCACCCACCCACCCACCCAGCCACTCACTCATTCGCTCACTCACTCGCTCACTCACTCACTCACTCACTCACTCACTCACTCACTCACTCACTCACTCACTCACTCACTCACTCACTCACTCACTCACTCACTCACTCACTCACTCACTCACTCACTCACTCACTCACTCACTCACTCACTCACTCACTCACTCACTCACTCACTCACTCACTCACTCACTCACTCACTCACTCACTCACTCACTCACTCACTCACTCACTCACTCACTCACTCACTCACTCACTCACTCACTCACTCACTCACTCACTCACTCACTCACTCACTCACTCACTCACTCACTCACTCACTCACTCACTCACTCACTCACTCACTCACTCACTCACTCACTCACTCACTCAGCAACCCGCTCACCCACCTACCCACCAATTCACTCACTCATTTACTCACCCACCCATCCATCAACCCACCCACCCACCGACCCACTCACCCACACACTCACTTACTCATCCACCCACCCAACCACTCACACGCTCGCTCGCTGATTTTTCGTTCGCTCTCTCATCGAGTTACTCAGATAAATATGATGGAAGAAATAATTGATCCCACCACTGAATTTTCGATGGCTTATCACACTTGTGTTCCAGCATTTCTAAAACTCCAACGGCCAAATGAATTAATTGCTCTTTATCTCAGTACACATGTAATATTGTTTTTACTGTTTGCATTATTGAGTGAGCCTTCATAGCAATCCCCGATTGAAAGATTGTCTTATATTTGGATTTAGCGCTGAGAGTATATACGGCGAGTATAAGGAGTTCCAGGCAACGCTGAGATCGGACGGAACACTCCGTTGGGAACCAGGTGGAATCTTCAAGACAATGTGCAACATCGACATAACCTATTATCCGTTCGATGAACAGCGATGTGAACTGGTCTTCGGCGCCTGGTCCTACTACACGACCAAGATGAACCTGACGACAGACAGCGTTCGTATCAACCTCGGTACCTACGAAACGAACGGTGAGTGGGAGATCACAGGAACCTCAGCCGCACGCAGGGAGTTCCACTTCGAGTGCTGTCCTCACCAGAGGTTCTCGAATATCGCCTTCACCATTGAGCTTCGCAGGAGACACACTTTCTACATCATGAACGTCATTCTGCCTGGGATCCTGACGTCAGCCGTTCTGCTGTCCATCTTCTTCTGCGTTCCGTCACAGAAGGTCCACATAGGAGTGGCAGCTCTTCTCTCCTTCCGCCTCTTCCTCGTCAACGTCGCCGACACGATTCCAAGGACGTCGGACCACGTGCCTTTACTAGGTATCACGTGACCCTATAACACGTCATTCCATTCTGTCATGGTCTACTGAATTCTACTACAGAGCATTGCATTGTACAGCAACGTATTCTACTGTATTGTATCGTTTTTATGTCGTACGGTACATTGCCGTATAGTGTTGTATTGCTTTATTTCTTTAAGTTGTGAAGAGACAATTTCAATTTCAATTCAATTCAATTCAACTTTATTGATCCGAATTCAATACAAAAGTACAGTAGGCACCAATCGGAATGTAAAAACATTCGGGATACAATAGGGAAAGCCCAAAAGGGACATAAGTCCCGCTTAATTAGGGCTGCCTATTTGTAACATAGTAATAAGATGGCACCAAAAAATTAAAAGAAAATGATGGGGACAAAACCATGTCCTGAAAATAATGTCCTTGAGGTATAGTATGAATGAAAAGTAAAGGACTAGTTGAAAATACAAGAAAATGCAAACAAACAAAACAAAACAAAAACAAAAAAACGAACAGAAATTTCATCAGACAACGAGTATTATATTGCATTGTACAAATACAATACTTTTTAATCGTCTGAAACACTAAGTTCGAATGTCTTGTACTGCTGAAGTTCATTTGCATCGTATTTGCACCCTTCTGCTCCATCGTCTAATATCAATCATCAGTTAGGCGCCGGTTTTCTTGAAATGCAGCGTTCCATTAGGTCGTGTACTATTCCTGCTGCTGTTTATGCTTTGCGCCCCACCGTTTGGCTTATTACTCACTGATGGCTCTCTAGACTATCATTGTGTGCCGACGATACCCAGATATTCTTTCCATTTGACAACATCTGATTCCACTCTCCAACTAGACTACTAGTTATTTTCCACATGAATGCCTTGCATTTAATTACGTTCGAGTCCTTCTATATCCAAATATCTACTGATGGGCAAAAGTCAATAGATGTAGCCATAGTTCGAGAATTCGCATTTTACGAATTTTACGAATTTTAAAAATTCACGAATTTTAACGAATTTTAAAATTGGAGTTTTAAAATTCGTAAAAATTCGTGAAATAATAAAATAATTCAATTCTTTGCATGGCAACGAATTTTATCATTTGTTTACTTTTCAACTTTTTAAGCAACTAAATGTCAATGTCGTAGACAATTAATCAATCAGCCGTAAAAGATAGCTGACTAGCAACACAATAGTACTGATATTCAGTTACTGTTCTTAGTGTTCTACTTGGAGTCTTGAACTTTGATTTCTTGCTTAGTTGGGGTGCGTGACTGTGAGTGTCAGTCAGCAGAATAACAAAAACTACCAGTGCCTCAGCTCCATGTTACCAGTCAGTTGCTAATTATACAGCTTGCAACCAAACATATGGTTAAAAAGGGTTGGCAACGTTCACCGAGCTGTGTCTTCTTCTTCATCGTCCTCTGGTCCTGAGTCAGGAACAAACCACTGCTCCCACTCGACTCTGGTTTCTGTATTTTCGCCATGAAAATGTTCCAGAATTCGGGCAGAACAACCAACAAATTCCTTGTCACAAAAACAACACTGTAGGCCCTATTTTTGGATCACCCTTTCCTTCTCCTCCAAAATTACTAGGACTAAATAGCCTACTTCCACTCCGGTCCATGTTCTTTCATCTTTAAGAAATTAGATTTTAACTAATTAACTCGTTACGTAATAAACTTTCATATTGAATTTTACATTAAATTCTAAGCTTAACACAACAAATCTCGACGTCATCACATTTGTTGTTGCTTACGCTGTTTTTGCAAAAAAAGGCCCAACAATGGCCCAACGAATTTTTACGAATTTTTACGAATTTTAAAATAGACCGAAAATTCGCGAATTTTTACGAATTTTAAAACCGAAAGCCACGAATTCTCGAACTATGGATGTAGCTAAACAGTTGATTTTCTTAATGAAGCCTGTTCACTTTTATGGGTCTTTTTTTATTAATAATACTATTATTGTGCACACAACTTAGACAAAAGTGCTTGACTAGGCCAAATTGTATTAAAATTTTCTGGCTGTATGAAATCAGTTCACCTTCAAACATAGGATATTGGAAGAAACGTTTCTCATAGCCTAATTCCTCAACTTGGATTGACTACGCTAGCAAATGTCATGGTACTAGTCGACTTGATATGCTGCCTTTAAAAGGTTTCCGAACACAAATATCCACACA
This sequence comes from Allolobophora icterica, assembly GCA_963556255.1. NCBI lineage: Eukaryota > Metazoa > Annelida > Clitellata > Crassiclitellata > Lumbricidae > Allolobophora > Allolobophora icterica. Next base: position 23,998,419 of record OY744605.1, on the reverse strand, counting down.
AATATCTCCCAATCACCCCACGCCACCACACCACACATCAATGCACATATATACTTCTGACTTTTTATTCGTAAATTCGTATACGATTAAGAGAGAAGTTGCAAATGGCTGCTCTCTTTTCTTCTTCTATTATATGTTTCAACTTGCGGGTTGTACTGCGCGTAGATGTATTGTATTGTATCTTGTTGTTTACAAGTAACAGGAAAAAAAATCATCGGCAACGGCTACATCTCATCAAGTTTTAGTTCTATTCTATTCTGGTCTAACAGTCTTGACTTCCGTCCTCTTTCAGCTTGTATGCATATCTTAGGAAACTGAAAGTCGTGTTCTCCCTTCTGTTTAAGGAATCATCACCGCTCTCAAATTATATACATTTCTGATTATATTTCACCAGATTTGTGGTTGCATTTCTCTTTCTTCTATCTCTGCTTCTATGTCTTCTACACCTGCAGACACTTGCCTGGTGCCTCTTCAGCTTCACCTTTCATTAATGCTGATTCGACAAATCTGACCTGACTGGACTTCACGCAGTTTCTTCCATTTCGACATCTGTTGGTCTACTTTCTGCTCCTCTGTCTCTTCTTCTGGTATCCAACGATCGACCTTTTTCTCTTCAGTTATGGTGATGCTCCTCAGAGAATCAAACTTCTCACTCTACTGATGTCTTTCTCATATCTCTCTTTCTATTTGTCTGTCTGTCTCTGTCTCTGTCTCTCTCTCCTTCTCACTCTGTCTCCTCTCTCTCTCTCTCTGTCTGTCTGTCTGTCTGGTCTGTCTGTCTGTCTGTCTGTCTGTCTGTCTGTCTCTCTCTCTCGTAGACCGCGTGAGTCTTTTTCTGTGCCCTTCATCATTCTTCCTTTATATTTCTTTTAGTGTTAGATTTTCTTCAGGTCAAGGTTGTTTCATAACATTCTGTTACAATTCAAACCTATACATGTTGTGTAATCACGTGATGTTTATGTTATGGAGAAATTCTTGTCGATGTATTAAACAGTGATGCACTTGGTAAACGAGGGACATGATCGTTGAACTATTACTAGCCAATCGATTGACTGACTCCAAAGCTTAGTTTTATCATATTTCAATGGTACCTTAATCCCAATCAGTTGACCGATGACTTATTTGATTCATTATTATTATTATTGTGGGATTTATATAGGTCATTATATTATTAAAACGTCATATATCTATTGTGTCAAAGGAAACTTAAAGAAATATGTGGCAATAAAATTAGCAATAAGTACAGCTCAAACTATGTCAGCTGACCAATAAAAGCCGGTGAGAGAGTATATTAAAATGCAATTTTTTTGCAAAGGTTAGGCTTACCTATGTAACTATATCACTGCCTTTTGTGTTATATTCTTTTCCAGGTATTTATCTCACCTGTACCATGGCAATTACAACGTTGGCAATGGTTGCAACCGTACTGGTAGGCAATCTATACGAAATGAAGGATCGGCCTGTTCCGACATGGGCCAAGAAGATCCTCATGGTGCACGTCGCCAGACTGCTTTGCGTGTGTGACTGCGCCCAGGATGCGACGTTGATCTGTCACTCGCCGGAGAAGGACGAAAAGAACTCGGAAAGGCTGCATCTCGTTACGCTTCTGAATCCCTACGCAGTCGCCAGACTCCCCATCAGCAACTGCACGACGCACATCCGGTCTAAGTCTGGTTCCGGTGAAGATCCATGGCGACGCAGACACAGATCGCTAGAACGACGGACTCAGTCAAGTGGAACGGATAAGGATCAACGGTCTGTAACGGCGACATCCAACTCGCGTCTGCCTTCGCGGAGTAAGAGATCATCGGCGAGTCCAGTGGCGTTAGTTCCTGATCCGTCGGCAAAGGTGAATTTTGCTAAGGATTGGGCGCACGTGGCCGCAGTCTGCGACCGCTTCTTCTTCTGGCTCTGCCTCCTCTTCATCGCCATCACCACCCTTCTCCTATTCCATCCGCTCACGACATCACGCTACTTCCGTCTCCCGATCCTCGAGCGGACAGCCCCGCACTGACCTTTGACCTACAGCGCTACAAAGTTATTATTACATTACGATGTGTTACTTGGGGGATAGGTTTCACGTCTTACACATTCGTCACTGAATCGTCTGAAACGAAAGTTGACTTTCACCAAAAGACGTTCAGTTCTCTTCTCAGGCCCCAGGAGGTCTACAGTCGGATTTTGATGCTAGAAGCGCCGGACATCGACAAGTACTGATGGTCATCATTAGTTGCAGTATATTTCTAAGACTAAATCAAATCCTCGTCAGATGAGTCTATCTGCCGTAGCTCTATATAAATGTACCATTAGAATTACAGTAAGGAAATACCAAAATTATACTTAACATGATAACAAGTTAACGATACATGGTTGTATATGCTGTTTATACGCCTCTACTGGGTTGAAGAATCGTCCGCTCAACCAACACTCGCTTCAGAAACCTCGATAGAAAAGCAACCAGAATTTAAGTAAGATTTCAACCCCAGCCGCACAGATTGAAGATCGAATAACGTGGCGTTGTTTTGCATATATTCTTACAGCTTAAGAGTTTTGTTGACCTAAATATAATTGTGATTGTACTGACAAATTTATATGGCGCCACTTCAACAGGAACCAATCAGAGGCATTCCCGAACTGACAAAGTAAAACAACGATCGAACGGATGGTACTCAAGCACTTACAGAAATACGCACAGAAAGACCAAGCATCTCATGTCGCAGCATATTCCTGGGAACTGGACAGCCATATCAAGCCTTCTATGATGGACCGTTTTAGGTCCTAACAGCAGAAGACCGAAGAAATCTGCGATCAGGGATGGACGGTTAGCCCTTGACAAGGGGGGGGGGCTCAGCTTGCAAGACAAGGAAGAGCAATATTTTCTTAACTTCAAAGTGCTTTGCACAGATAACCAGTGTTCTGATAATCTATGCAAAAACCTGTGCACACGAGACTTCTTAATCTTTAATTCTTTGCTTCTGAGACAGTTAAGTATTATTTCCAGACTTCCAGACAATACGTAGGCCCCCTATTGTGTATTTAACGCAGTAGTTCTACTCTGCATTTTAGCCTAACAGATCCAGTTTACGAACAAATATTAACTCTCTCTCAGTAGCAAAAGATCGTTTTATACAGACCAGGCTATCTTGGCCTAAGTTTTCTACAGTTGCATTTTATTACATCATGTTCACTGAATGGAGTAAAATGCACAGATAGCGCAATACAATGCATTGCAACTCATCACAACTCCGAAATCAATAAATCGAAACAAAAACATCAAACGACGATTGCTATTGATCTCCGTATTTAAGAAACCAATATCGATTTTTGGCGATAGCATTGTTCGAGCGCTGACTCGAGAAATTCGCAAACGGCGTGTAACCCAATGAACAATTTAAACTTCTTGTAGCGTTGACTCATTTCGGTTTCTGTTTGTTGACGAATGCGATTGTTTGTTTAGTCCCAGTGCTATAGGTCACAGTCGACTGCAATATAGTCAGCGCATGGGAGGCTCTTTAAGTCTACGGGTGAAAGAGTTTTCCGCAGAGGCTAAACGCCATCAGGAGACACGGCTTCTGCTGGATCACTTCGTCCGAATCCGTGGCGTTCAACTCAATGCGCTTCCGTTCTAGTCTCGTCTCTCGAATGACTGCCGTCAGAACTTCGTCGACCCTGTGGTCAAGGAGAGCTGACACTTCGAAAACCTTGCATAATCGTCTTGATCCGAGACGTTTACCCTCTAAAAAGAAGTCGAGAAAATAAGCGTCAAATTTATTACGTCAAATGAAGCTTAAGCCTCAGAATACCCCGGTTCTCTCAGCGTCAGGGATCGTAACAAAAACTGATCTGCTGGTTAAGACTATTACAGTATAAATATAAGACTCAGACTTTCTCGTGAAATATCTCTAACTCCATAGATTTTCTATGTTTTCATAAAAAATGTTCAGCAAACCCGATACCATTTTTGTAAATGATAGTTTGCTGTTTTAACAGAAAAAAGCACAAATTTTGCTAAGCCATTAACCCTTAATTTAAGAAATCGAAGCCATGATTTCCAAGAGCAATCGGAAAGTGACTTCATTCCTTGAATTGTCATCTCCTTAACTACAACGTCATCCAAATCATGATCCAATATGCGATTCAGACCAAGACATCAGTAAAAATAAAATCCGAGACAACGTATAAAGATATTCCAAAACGCCTAGCCTTAGTAGGATGAACGAGTATCTAATGACAGACTGTCATACACACGTAGGCCCTACACGTAGAACCCGCTCGACTGAGATTGAGGCTAACAGAGTCTGCGTTCTGATGTGAAGACGATCTAATGTACACGGAGTGGCATCAACTGAAATTGCAGAGAAGGTTTCGTCGTTCCACAACTGCTTCCAATCGGCGTTGGACCTTGTGGCCTCAGAGATATCCGGACGCTGACAATTCATCATCGCCGCCACCAGGTGGCAATAATCGTGTTATGAGAACGCTTCATTCACTGACTCTGAGACATAACGTCTCAGCGTCAGCGCAGATCAGTCCAGAAACTCTGAACCTGCGTTAGTCAGTTAAAGACTCTGAGATCGAATCCAATCATTAGGTTCTATTTGTGTTCGATAATCTCCCGTTCGATGCTTCTGCATCTGGCAGCTGAAAGTTTCGTTCTTACTTAACTCTGACACCTTGACGAAAAGTCACTTCAAGCGTCTCTTTGAAAGCGCAATATAATTGTATGGGTCGTGCATACATTTCATACACGCAGCATATGTGTACATACAGACAGACAGGCAGAAAGACTTAGACACACATTTGTCTGTCTGTCTGTCTGTCTGTCTGACTGTCTGTCTGTCTGTATGTATGTATACGTGTATGCATTATGAAACGTGCTAAGGGTCGTTTTACCTGTGTCCTGTGATGGAACGTGCACACAGTCTGCGCACCTGTCGTAAGCGCATCTATCCTCTTTGAATTACATTCTATAGTCGCGGGAGTGGTCGAATTCGAGTCTTTAGCTACTCTCTATGGACACCTCCACTGCCATAGAGCAGTAGAGATGTCTATAGAATGTATTGCGAAAAGGATAACATCGTGTATGCTTTCAAATGAAGCTAGGGGGAGGGGATAGATGAATGGTAACGCTCTTCCTAGAAGAACATAAGATCTTGAAAGACGCGATTCGATACCCGTAAACTCCCTATAGGTCGACTCAGCCTTCCACCCCCTAGGGGGCAGCTGTAAAATGTTACTTACTGTGGTTTGTCAGTGAGCTTGTTAATAAGCACGAATATTATTATTATCATTATCATTATCATTATCATCATCATCATCATCATCATCATCATCATCATCATCATCATCATCATCATCATCATCATCATCATCATCATCATCATCATCATCATCATCATCATCATCATCACCACCACCACCACCACCACCACCACCACCACCACCACCACCACCACCAAAAGATGTCGTTAAACATTAGAAGCTGCTATATGTGGTGTAGGCCCTAATATTTGTCGGTTGATAAAGGAAAACAACTTCATGTTTCAGTTTGAGCGCATCGACAACGAAGACTTCTATATCAGTTAAACAAGAGAGCGTGTTAAAAACAGTCCTTAGTCGAATAAAATTTCTTGAAAATAAATCACGCTTCCAACTCATGTATTCATACATGTATGTATGTATGTGTGTATTTATATATGTGTGTGTGCATGTATATAATGTATATGTATGTATGTATGTACGTACGCATCTGTCTGTGCATATACTTACTTATATATGTATATGTACTCTACCTACGGACGTCCATAGGTAGATAGTTCGATGCATGATATGTACATCCATCCATCCATCCATCCATTTATCCATCCATCCATCCATCTATCCATCCATCCATCCATCCATCCATCTCGTGTCTAATAATGCATAGAAACGACGTCATCCATAGATGACGATGGTACCTGCAGATGAGATGACTCTGTTGCGTACTTGATCCTGTTTGTTAGCAACCAGAATCGCAACAGTCTGCCTTGTTTTGAGACGTCGCAGTCGATTGAGACAGACTTCGGTGAATGCGAAAGAACTGCGACTGGTCACTGAATAGACGAACAAGTAAGCATCGACGTCTCTCCTGTCCTCGATGGCCTACAGATTAAGACAAAGACAATCAGTCGTCATTAAGACTTCTTAGAACAAAGACTTATTTTCTCGTTAGTTAAGTAGCAACAGAATCTCCAACGAAACAAAACTACGTCGACAAATGTTAATCGTGCAAAAACAGTTCGAAACTTAACGATTATTGTCGAATTTCTGTCGCTTACGTCGAAATAGGAGACCAACTCAGAAGACGAAGCTCTTCCTCATCTGCTCTTATCAATGTACGTCCGTTTTTAAAGGCGCCACATAAAATGCCTGTTGCACGACGAGATGACCCGTGATGTATAGACCTACCTCTTCGTTATCGAAGTTGTCGATAAGACGAACAATCGATTCCTCGCCGTCTAGTTTGATGCAGACTGAATGTTCATCGGAGACAGGGGGCTCTTTGAAAAGACAAACCAACAGAAGCGTTTCTTAATATCATAATGTCTTCATTCATTAATTCAAACTGACAAGTACGCAGTAAGATTACATGATATAGTAGTAACAGACGATAACAAGTTTTCCAGGAGTCGAATTGAACTGTATGGCAGCCTGCAAGGCGCCCATCTGTACTATGTTAATTTTTACAATCGCTACCTAGGGATTGATCGCTGAGTTAACCTTGTGGGGCTAGCGGGTATCGAACCCGCGTCCTTCTGATCTTCATGCCAGCGTGTTACCATTCAACCATCTCCCCGCCCAAACTGTGCAAACAGTTACGTACAGTTTGAACACTGCATCTAGTGAAACACTGACAACTGCATATAGGTCAATGAGTTCAGTTAAAAGACGTGCCATGTTCGTAGTCCTTGGCATCGTCGCTCTCAGCAGCATGACTGTCAACATCATCATCATGGCCATCATCTACAACTATCATTTTTATCATCTTCTTTATCATCATCCTACTCTTCATCATCAACATCATCACTTTTTTCTTCTCCTTTTATGTGCTTCTTTTCTTCTTCTTCCTGTCAATAATTTTCAGCGCTCCACAAAAGCCACGTGTGGGAGACGATCATATATCTATCACCAGCGCTATACCTACTAGCACTGTTTTTTCGATTACGCTACACTGCGTTGTACCCAATCATGTAAACTTGTCCATGTCTTTGTCTTTCATATCATCGTCGTCGTCGTTATCATCATCATCATCATCATCATCGGTTGTAGCCCTATCATGGTTCTAAAACCCCATTTCAGTTAAATTCTAAAATTAGAGCAAACGCTGTGAACGAAACTCCTCGAACTTTGAGATGAAATCGTCATCAAACGGAACGATTCGCCAGAGGACACATGATCAGAGTCTGATGATCAGAGTCTGATGATCAGATTCTGATGATCAGAATCTGATGATCAGAGTCTGATGATCAGAGTCTGATGATCAGAGTCTGATGATCAGAGTCTGATGATCAGAGTCTGATGATCAGAGTCTGATTAACAGAGTCTGATGATCAGAGTCTGATGATCACAGTCTGATGATCACAGTCTGATGATCAGAATCTGATGATCACAGTCTGATGATCAGAGTCTGATGATCAGAGTCTGATGATCACAGTCTGATGATCACAGTCTGTTTAACAGAATCTGATGAACAGAGTCTGATGATCAGAATCTGATGATCAAAGTCTGATGATCAGAGTCTGATGATCAGAATCTGATGATCAGAGTCTGATGATCAGAGTCTGATGATCAGAGTCTGATGATCAGAGTCTGATGATCAGAGTCTGATGATCAGAGTCTGATTAACAGAGTCTGATGATCAGAGTCTGATGATCAGAGTCTGATGATCACAGTCTGATGATCACAGTCTGATGATCAGAATCTGATGATCACAGTCTGATGATCAGAGTCTGATGATCACAGTCTGATGATCAGAGTCTGATGATCACAGTCTGATGATCACAGTCTGATGATCAGAATCTGATGATCACAGTCTGATGATCAGAGTCTGATGAACAGAATCTGATGAACAGAGTCTGATGATCAGAATCTGATGATCAAAGTCTGATGATCAGAGTCTGATGATCAGAATCTGATGATCAGAGTCTGATGATCAGAGTCTGATGATCAGAGTCTGATGATCAGAATCTGATGATCAGAGTCTGATAATCAGAGTCTGATGATCACAGTCTGATGATCAGAGTCTGATGATCACAGTCTGATGATCAGAGTCTGATGATCAGAGTCTGATGATCAGATTCTGATGATCAGAGTCTGATGATCAGAGTCTGATGATCAGAGTCTGATGATCAGAGTCTGATGATCAGAGTCTGATGATCAGAATCTGATGATCAGAGTCTGATAATCAGTCTGATGATCACAGTCTGATGATCAGAGTCTGATGATCAGAGTCTGATGATCAGAGTCTGATGATCAGAATCTGATGATCACAGTCTGATGATCAGAGTCTGATGATCACAGTCTGATGATCAGAGTCTGATGATCAGAGTCTGATGATCAGAGTCTGATGATCAGAGTCTGATGATCACAGTCTGATGATCAGAGTCTGATGATTAGAATCTGATGATCAGAGTCTGATGATCAGAGTCTGATGATCAGATTCTGATGATCAGAGTCTGATCATCAGAGTCTGATGATCACAGTCTGATGATCAGAGTCTGATGATCAGAGTCTGATGATCACAGTCTGATGATCAGAGTCTGATTAACAGAGTCTGATGAACAGAGTCTGATGATCAGAATCTGATTATCACAGTCTGATTATCAGAGTCTGATGATCAGAGTCTGATTATCAGAGTCTGATGATCAGAGTCTGATGATCAGAATCTGATGATCACAGTCTGATGATCAGAGTCTGGTGATCAGAGTCTGATGATCAGAATCTGATCATCAGAGTCTGATGATCACAGTCTGATGATCAGAGTCTGATGATCAGAGTCTGGTGATCAGAGTCTGATGATCAGACTCTGATGATCACAGTCTGATGATCACAGTCTGATGATCACAGTCTGATGATCACAGTCTGATGATCACAGTCTGATGATTAGAATCTGATGATCAGAGTCTGATGATCATAGTTTGATGATCAGAGTCTGATGATCATAGTTTGATGATCACAGTCTGATGATCAGACGCTGTGCCTTGGAATAGATGGATGAATCGCCTGTTAGCCTTGCTATCGTAGATCTTCTGACACTTCACGACGCTAGAGTTCGTTCGACAAGATTCCACTTAGGCGTTCTTCATATATCTCTTGTCTATTACCTTAGATTAACTCCGACTGTCTGCAGTTTCTCATGCGCTACACCCACACAGACACCCACGCGGACACCCACATAGACAGTGCATGCAAGTCGTTGTTAACTTTTTTGAGAAAGAAAAGGACACACACAGAAAGAAAACGTGTTTGACGCTAACCGAAGATCCAGCTAATATTTCCTTCGGCTTCCGAACGTCGCAGGCTACTTTGTCCGGCGAATGTTGCGATAGCAAAAGCCATAAATCTGTCCGACCCTTTGGAAATACACGACTAGCTCTAAACCTCCGTCTGATGTGACTGGTGAAGCGCTATGTCCGTGCACGCTGTCCGCTCCAGTCTTGACCTTTCCGTTGTTTAAGCTACACCTACGCTGTCAACAAGCGTTTCTCATTCGCTCTATACGCAGACTGAGTTCGGCTTCAGGGCTTCCGGAACTGAGAGGAACGCATTTTAAACTACAGTATATATAACTATTAGAACTCACAACGCTTCAGACTATATATAGTCTTTCAATGGAAAGAACGCTACCTGAATGCGAAAACCTTTCTATTGTCACCTTTCATGAGATCTACAGACTGTCGACTGCAAAATAGCCTATATTGTACTAACCAATTTCTTGCAGACAAGTGTGCAACCTTTCCCGTTTTAATGGTACAATTTTCTCAGGTCATATGAAACATTAACTCTTCGTTGGCTGATATAATGTTTAGCGTTGTTTTAAATCGAAATCAGACAAAATTGTCTAACTGTAGGCCTATAGGCCACAATAATTCTGGTCGTTACAGGGCAAATATTATGTAGGCGGGCTTTCTGACCACGCCATAGTTAATGTCACTGGGCTCAGGGCATATTTTAACTGTATAACTAGTGGGACAAATGTCCCAGTAGTCTTGGGATTTGTCCCAGTAGTCAGAGCGATTTATCCCAGGCAATGTATGTATAAAGTACAACTAGTGGGACAAATGTTGCAAGAATTTAAAGATTTGTCCCAGTAGTATAATGAGAAAGGTATGACATTATTGTTGAATGACCCCTTGTTATTGGTTGGGAGACCCGAGAAAAGTTGTAAAAGAAGGTGATGAATGACTAAAAAAAGGTCATCAACTTTTTTCGGAGATGAATTTTGAATTTTTTTTAGAAAAAGTCTAAAAGTTGTAAGTTTGTGAAGATTAATTCCTTAAAAAAGTTCTTCGACCAGATCATGGCCGACTTTCTCCGACCCACCTCTGAGAGACGAGTTCCAAAGAAAGATCATGAACTAGACCCATGGCTGATTTTGTCCCAGTAGTCAAAATTCCTTAAAATATGCACTGACTGGGCTGCAGTTGAAGAAAATAAACGCGGATTTGTGTGTGACTGCCCAAGAGCAGTTTCGAAAGACTGTTGTTCCCTTTCTAGGATGACCACAGGCTTTAAATGGAATATGGACATCGGTACAGGGCATCCTTGTCTGGTTAACTATGCACTTTTGTGCATCAGTCCCTCTTTTAACCATAAAAATTTCAATTTATGTGCACAGCAATAATTCGAAATCTTAAAATAACAATATATGTAAACATAGGAAGCCCTCTTGTTTTTAACTGTCACTTGGTCCGGTCTACAAGTATAAACTAAATTTCTGCCCACATGAAATGGAACCATACATTTGATTCTGAACCTCAAGCAAGAACACTGACATCAAGGAGGCAGTTGCAAACACCGTAACACGGGTGCCGCAGAAATTCTACTGGCTGCACCACAGATCAAAATTCAGCGACACACAATAATAATATAACCTTGAGTAGTTAGTGAAGTAGGTTTAAAGAACCGATTTAGGTTTTCAACTCTACGGAATAGAAAAAACACACCACAGCATAGACTTAATCAAAGATGTTATCTTATTATCGTTCTCTATTCTCAACGCACGTGACAAAGCATTCATTTTCATTACATTTCCTTCCCACTGCATACATTGTCTTCGATCGCTTGATGTTAGCTTCTTCAAAACTCTGAAAAATGAATGCTATGTTGAATCTGGAAATTGTATGAGCAGTATTTCTATCTGCAACCGTATATCATAGATAAGCGGTTTTCAAACTTTATTTTTATTGTACCACCAGGTAAAAAAATGGAATGTTGGCGTACCACCAACAAAGGTCAGGTCAAAAACAAAAGGCGAGCGCGAAATCCCCTTGCAATTAGAGTAGGTAAAAGACCGTAGGTAGAGAAATTTAAAAATTAATATATAATTTAAGAATGTAATCATATCAACAAAAAGGAAAAATAAAATCACTATTAGAAAGTGTTACTGTGAGCTGGGCATAAATTCATATATAGTCTCAGCAATTGGAGTAACTAAGCCTCTTGAAGATACTATCCAAATTTCGTGAAGAGCATCTCTTGAAGAAGCTGAAAGAAAAGCAATTGTCGGTCATGTGTCTGTTCAGCCGATGATCACAGACACTCCGCCCAGAGGCGTAGCTAGGGGGGGAGCAGGGGGAGCGGCCGCTCCCCCTGAGACCATTTTCCAAGATGTGGGGCCTTTTCCACAGTTTATTTATTCCAATCGTTCACAATTTATTTATTTATTCCAATCGTTAAATTGAATTTTTTGTTATTATGATTAGTACAACACGATTTTCAACGTGAGTAGTGTACCGACCGTTAAAATACGGTATACGCTCTACAAGTTGGACCTATGTCTTTGTTTAGGCATATCTTTGAAAATTTAACGTATAGAATTCTCTCTGGGTAATATGGAGATTCATATTGTTAACCCCGAGAGGGTCAAATGCATTCAGTCGTGTCGAACTGTCGGCTAATTGGTATCGTATTCCCTTTACCAGCGGTTCTTGCAATGTGTTGTTTTTAGCCGATCGATGCGAGATAACAGGTCCGGCCGGGGAACCGAGTAGTCAGGACGTTATATATATATATATATATATATATATATATATATATATATATATATAAACATATATATATATATATATATATATATATATATAAACATATATATATATATATATATATAAACATATTATTGACACTGGCTGGAGCGACAGTCTCTGACTAAGTAATCAGCTGCTTCCCTTAGATGCCAGCTAACACACGTTCTGCCAGACTTTTGAAATATACCCCTCTAGCTTCGGAACCAGTCCCAAGCCTGGATGAAGGAGGAATGCGAATCTATTGATCTTTGTTGTCACACGGGTCGTTAAACTAAAACTTCTACTACTACGCTGTGCGAGTCAGTCGAGCAGTATTGCACGAACGAAAAAGACGAACACTTCTGAGTAGGGCAATTTCGTAGGAACTGTGAGGGTCGACTGCGTTGAGGGTTGAAAAAGTGAACGCTGAATAAAGTCTATCTATACGTAGCCGTTTCACGTGTGTTGTCTTGTCCCTGAACGAAACCGATTCGACCTTTGACTGGGAAGGTAGGTTTGCTCGTATTAGGCCTACTTTGAGGGAGGAAAATAGAGTAAGGGAATATTTGCGCAAATTCTTTACTCCAAGTCGGAAGCTGGTTGTAGTAGGCCCTAATCTTATAAAATAATGCCAGTAGCTTCTTTTATATTATATATAATAAGCTCAATGAGTAATACAATCAAATTGATAGTGTGCTTGTGTTTAACTTCCACATTCAGTTTCGTGGTAATTAGGCTAAATATGATAATTCAATTAGGCCTATTAACTTTTTTCTTTTACGTTGGCTATGCATAGGCTACCAAATGACCGTAACCCTGACGAACTTAGTAAAAGTTTAATTTGAATTCCATGAAAATATAACGTCTCCAATTTTTTATTTTTACAGATGGACATTAGACATATTTCTCAAAGAAACGAAAATTTAACTGACAGTACAGTGACTACATCCGTAGAGTCCGAACAGCTCAATTATGCGACCTCTACTACCAGTAGTAACACTACCACCGTAAAGGCCCCCCTCTGTCCGCTATTGGTCGAATATCAAAGCTAGAATCAACAACTCTCCAAGTTACCAATCCCGTTGAGGTTGAACCCAGCATGACGGTTGTGGATACCCTCACACTCCACGAACTTCACATTGGACGCTATGTCGACCAAGCCATAACGATGTCCAATGACTTGAAGTACAAATTACTTAGGCCTACCGAGTGTTGGACACCTTCCAAATCGTACGTGTTTCCACGTTGTGACGGGAGGGTATTTCGAAGCGCATGGTTGAAAGAATACTCCCCATGGCTAGCCTACTCAAAAATGTTAGAAGGCACCCTCTGTCCGCTATTGGTCGAATATCAAAATTTGGTCAGGTCTCTGGTTATATGCTGGAGGTATAAGGGTTGCTTCCCTGGTCTGGAGTTACTTGCTGGGATGCGCTCCAGCTTATCAGCGGGTGCTTTGCCGCCCCATGCTGGGAGTTCATGGTAGTCGCCACCTCCGATCTTCGGGCAAAGGGGTACTCATTGTGCCTTTTGCCCGCTCAGCCACCATGCAGAACCGTGTTTTTCAGTGGTGGGCCCGACGGCATGGAACGGGCTTCCCGGATCTATGCCTGTTCCAGAGAACTCCCTCTTATACATTCTATACTCGATTGAAAACTGTCTTGTTTGGCCGTGCAGGAGTCGGAGCACCTCTGAGTAGCCCCCTGAGGAGGTGCTATATAAATCCTCAAATGAATGAATGAATGAATGAATAAATAGCACAACTAATAGATAATTTGAGCATTTTACAAATGTGGCTTCCAAATTTAGTTGTGTTAGGCCCTAATTAGATTCAAAGCATTTTTGCAACGTGAATGCCGATAATTATTTATTTTGGTAGTTGGGGCCTTTTTCATGTGCTCGCTCCCCCTGGTGTTGAAACCTGGCTACGCCACTGACTCCGCCCTCAATTCCATCTCTTGATGAAGCTTCAGTCAACATTACATCAGCCGATGCAGGCAGTAGCAAAATGTAGACTTTTAGAAAGATGCTGAATAAGTTGTCACTGTTGCCCCAGATAGCAAGAAAGCGAACAAGGAAAATAAACACGAAAACAACAATAAACATAAAACACAGAAGCATGAAGTGAAGGCGATGTAAACTACCAAACCTCCAACAGGAGACTACACAAGACAGGAATCCAAGTGAGCATAAATAGTTTATAGAAAAATGCAAGGATGGTCCAAAGAAAGGAAACATTCTTGTAGACAGAATAAGAAAAAGAGAAGTAAAAATCCAAGCATATCAGTCAGACAAACAATTGAAAGACGACAAAAGCGATAAGAAAATCCATTACAGGCAAGAATAGCAGAGATATGCACAAAGACGATGGAACATTCAAGTGCATCGATATGATGTTGTCCATGGAGAACACTTGTGGGAACTGAGGTTTCCAATACAGTGAAGAGGATGACCTTTGATCGATGGCGATACCGTCGGGAGCACTCGACACACGTCAATCAGATGTGATTGACGTGTGTCGAGTGCTCCCGACAGTATCGCCATTCTTGTGACACTTCACGCAAGCAAGAGATTTTGTGCGCTAAATACGATTAGCACTAATCTAAGGCCTAGCGTGTGCTATTGAATACAATATTGTGTGAATTCATAGTACTAATGTTCTTGTAATGTATGACAGCTAAAATTGCCAGGATTATATCCAAGACATTTTCTTATAATTTTGTCATCATATTGAAGATTTAACTCCGAATTTCAAGGTGCTCTACTGAGCAATTAAGAAGGTTGATGTCATAACCAATTACTTTGGCGGATAGACAAAGTTAGGTAAGCAAACTAAGTGGGTTGGCCTAATTATTATTTCCCCAAATCCTTAACTTCCAGTTGTTCTAATTTCGTGAATGCTATATTTTGCGGATGAATGTGCGCTTCGACTTTTCCGGTATCTAAAACCTAATAATGAGCTTATAATATTTCTCAGAGTAGACCAAGGTCGTTCTCAAGCAGTTGTTTTTTTTATTAAGAGGCAAGAGAAGGTGATCTTTAGCAGAATTCATATTAACAATGACCATCAGAGACAAGGCACTGAAATGTATACGCGCTATGCACAATCCTCCGTATCAGAGACAAGGCACTGACAGCAAACATTAACTGAAATGTATACGCGCTATGCACAATCCTCCGTATCAAAGGTTCAATTAAGGAAGGACAAATTAACCCATTCTACACAATGCACTCGGGATTCGAACAGTAAGCCCCACAAACAACATTTGTGTCAATCCGACCTGCAATGCACAGTAGGCTTCTGCACAGAGTGTACAGAAGGACTTTTATACACTCAGGCTACTGGACACCTCTTAGTCACCTCCAAATAGCATAGGACTACCAAGTAGTATTGTATTGTATTGTATTGTATTCGGATATTTATAAAGCGCTTCTAGCGGGAGGGCCATTCAGAAGCGCTCCCAGTGCGATAGACCCCGAGAGAAAAAGCAAGTTTTAAGAAAGGTAAAAGAGGAAGAGACGCTACCTGAGAGAATAGAAGAACGAACAAACGGAGGAAGTCCATTCCAAAGAGCAGGGCCAATAGAAGCAAACGACCTAGATTGAGCCAGAGAAGTCCTGACACGGGGAACGAGGAGGTCCAAACGGTCAGATGAACGAAGAGGACGAAGAGAAGCCGCAGAGTGAGGGCGATGAAATAAGTCACATAAATATTTTGGAGCGAAACCAAGCTGAGCCTTAGAGACAAGGATGAGGACCTTAAATTGGATGCGGGCAGAAAGCGGGAGCCAGTGGAGTTCTTCTGCCATAAAGGTGGTGATATGAGAGAATCGAGGAAGACGGGCAATTAATCTAGCAGCAGCATTGAGAACGGACTGAAGAGGAGCAAGACGGACTTTGGGAAGACCAATGAGGAGGGAATTGCAGTAGTCAAGTCTAGAGCAGACAAATGCATGGACAATTGAAGTGAAAATTGGAGATGACAAAGAGCGACGGATAGCTCTAAGGCGCCTTAGGTGAAAATAGGAAGTGCGAGTGAGTTTGGAAATGTGTTCAGTAAAGGTGAGAGAATTGTCAAGGGTCACTCCTAGATCACGAACGCTAGACGAGAAAGTGAAAAGCGGAAACCTTTGAGACAGCACAGCAAAGTCGAGTTTTTTAAGTTGCTGAGGAGTGCCAAACCAGATAAACTGGGTTTTTGACGAATTGAGGGAGAGGCGATTGCAAGACATCCAGGTATGAAGATCATGAGAAAGAGCTTCGATGCGCTGAACAAGAAGAAGTTGAGAGGAAGGAGGCCCATGGACATAAGCCTGGACATCGTCAGCAAAGAGATGGCCTGAAGCCCCATGGATGGGGAAGAGAGAGGGGATACCAGCCGTGTACAAAATAAAGAGGAGAGGGCCCAGAACAGAGCCCTGCGGAACACCGAGTTTAATAGGGACCCACAGAGTTCTAGATTCACCAGAGATAACCATCTGAGTGCGATCAGACAGGTATGATCAGAACCACTGGAGAGGGGGGCCCTTCAGACCACAAGAGGTCTCAAGACGCTGTAGAAGAATGGTGTGGTCCACCATGTCAAAGGCTGCAGAGACATCATATAGTGCCAGAAGGGTGAGTTCGGACCTATCAACAGCTGAATAAATTTCAGAAAGCAAGGAAAGGAGGGCAGTTTCAGTGGAGTGGTGAGCCCTAAAACCTGACTGAAATGGAGGTAGAAGCCCAGATTGTTCCAGATAGGGAAGAAGTTGAAGAGAGACAAGGCGTTCGAGGGTTTTAGATAGAAATGATAGATTAGAGATTGGACGGTAGTTTTGGCAGAGGTTTGTGTCAAGATTGTGCATAGATTTATCGAAGGCAAGGGACCAAACGCCTCCTTAGAAGAGTTTAGTATTGCTTTCTTCATACTTTAAGTAGGCCTAATCTTATGGAATACATTAATACTTTACTTGGGACACTTAGAAGACCTTATAAAAATTTCATGCTAAAAATTTCATGCTAAAATTTCATGCTAAATTTCATGCTAAAAATTTCATGCTAAAATTTCATGCTAAAAATTTCATGCTAAAAGATGGATGATCTGTCTGGAACAGCGTATACCGCCTGGCATCCGCAGCCACCTGTCTTGGCATCTGAAACCATCTGTCTGGAAAAGCCTATCGCTTGGCATCCGCAACCATCTCTCTCGAAAAGCCTACTGCTTGGCATCCGCAACCACATGTCTGGAAAAACATACCGCTTGGCATCCGCAACCACCTGTCTTGGCATCTGCAACCATCTGTCTGGAATAGCCTACCGCATGGCATCCGCAACCATCTGTCTGGAACAGCCAACTGCTGTCTGGAACAGCCAACCGTTTGGCATCCGCAACCACATGTCTGGAGCAGACTACCGCTTGGCACCCGCAACCATCTGACTGGAACAGCCTACCGCCTGTCATCCGCAACCATTTGTCTGGAAAGCCTACCGCTTGGCATCCGCAACCATCTGTCTGGAACAGCCTACCGCCTGGCATCCGCAACCATTTGTCTGGAACAGCCTACCGCCTGGCATCCGCAACCATTTGTCTGGAAAGCCTACCGCTTGGCATCCGCAACCATCTGTCTGGAACAGCCTACCGCCTGGCATCCGCAACCATTTGTCTGGAACAGCCTACCGCTTGGCATCCGCAGCCATATGTCAGGAGCAGACTACCGCTTGGCATCCGCAACCACCTGACAATTGATTAATTTAAGATTGGGAAAGACAGTGATGTTCCCTAGCAGCGTTCCAACGCATTTAGGCGTGTCCATGACAGAACGGGCTGCAGTAAGAGACGTAAAACTAATATTAGTGTACAGTAATGACAATAATAATATTATTACTATTAGTAGTAGTAATAATAACAATAATAATAATAATAATAATAATAATAATAATAATAATAATAATGTTGCGGAGGACGAGGCCTGATTTTTCAGACATTCAACAACAGCTCCTAGCATAATTTTTTAGACTCCTGAGGGATTACATGTACCTCGGGGAAAAAATTATTATTATTATTATTATTATTATTATTATTACAATAATAATAATAATAATAATAATATTATTATTATTATTATTATTATTATTATTATTATTATTATTATTATTACTACTACTACTACTACTACTACTACTACTACTACTACTACTACTACTACTACTACAAATACTACTACTACTACTACTACTACTACTACTACTACTACTACTACTACTACTACAACTACTACTACTACTACTACTACTATTTTTATTATTATTATTATTATATTCGATCTAACCCTCAATGGTTGTTTTGATGCCTCATCTTTTTAATACATGTGTCATACGCATTAATTGTGGGTAGGTGTTTTGTTAGGCTTTAGAGTGGGTAGGCGTGGTTTATATGTAATTATGTATATGCTTGTATAGTATAATGACACTATATATAGGTAAAGAACTGTATTAGGATTGGCCAATGTAGATTTAGTATAGTGCATGTGGCCTTAGCCAATCGCAAGAGCTGTATGTGCATGCCTGTGTATGTATCCTGTATATAAAAATCGTAGGTGATATTATTAAATCAGTCATAACTTGTGTTTGACTCAGTTGGTCGGTTTAATAGAGCTGACATTTTGGTGGCAGCTTTGTGGGATGCGAATATCCCTGGCTACGCAACAGTGCCGAAGAGACTGTTTGTGTGTGACCAACGTAGAGAGATAACTACAACAAAATAGTTATCTGTGTCTGAGTGGTCGAGTGGGCCCATCCACAAGTCGAACTCGGACGGAAATCAGCAGTTGGTTAGTGGATGCGATAAGGGCTGATCATATTTAGGTCTAAGTCGTATCCGCTGCCTTCTGTTTGATTTGGGTGTAACGGAGGAGGCCAAGCTGATTCGGAGGGAGGAAATCAGACGAAGCCAAGCAGTTCGGTATCCAGGTCAACAGTACACGCGGTGACTGAAGCGGACGATTTCTGGTGCCGTGAATTGGAGAACAAGCCGTGCAACGGATCGACAGGCGAAGTTCTGGATCGACAGACGGTGAACAAGTCGGAGACAACCGGATCTGTTGGTGATTTCAACGATAACGGAAGAAAAGAAAACCGTGGTTGAAGATAAGTTGAATTTGTGTACACAATAGCTTGACAATTATCACTTTTGTGTGTAATTTTGCTTTGTGTACTGATTATTTGGTTCTTGAATAACGTGTCAAGATGGAGCGTCTTTCAAGTGAAAGAAGAGCTCAGTTAAAGAAAATGTCGACCGAGAGGGTCAGAGAAGCGTTGGTAAGGTATGGTAAATCGGAGGATGAAATGGTTTTGCTTGACAGAGAAGCACTTTTGGAAGAGTTGGCTATGGCGTGGATTGCAGAAGAAGGAGAGGAATATGAAGGAGCGTTTGCAAAAGTGGAAGAAGAGAGTAGAGAGTTGGACGGGGAGAGGCAAAGAAGGATGAGTGCGAGTCGAGAGGAGAAAGTGAGAATGGAGGATATGGAGATGAGGAGAGGGGAAAGAAGAGAAGAAATGGCTTTAAGAAGAGAGGAAATGCAGATGAGAAAGGAGGAGATGGCTTTTCAGAAAAAACAATTGCAGATGCATATGGAAAACATGGAAGCAGTGTGGAAGAAGCAGCAGGAACAGATGGAGGTAGAGAGATTAAAATGGAGGGAGCGTGATGAAGAAAGGTTAAGAAAGAAGGAGGAGGAGGAGAAAACGCCTATTGTGAAAATGAAAAGGCTAGGTGATGCAATGAAGCATGTTTTACCTAGGATGCCTGCTGATTTGGGAGACATACCCCTGTATTTTGAAACGGTTGAAAATGCTTTCAGAAGCTTTAAAGTCGAGAAGGCGTTCTGGGTAAAACTGCTCTTACCCTTAATGACATACAAAGCAAGAGCAGTGTTAAATAGATTGGCTTTCCAGGATCATGATGATTATGATCGGGTCAAGGATTACATTCTCCGAGAATTTAAATTGACTTCGCGCCAATATCGATCACAATTTTTTGAGGCCAAAAAATTGCCTGATGAGACTTTTACTCTGTTTAATACCAGATTAAAGAACATTTTTAATTATTATTTACGGAGCAGAGATGTCAAACAGAGCTTTGAAAAGCTGGCCGATCTAATGGTGGCCGATAGGCTGAAAGAATCCTTGGGACCGGGACCACTTCAGTTTGTTCTAATGAAAGAGGGAACAGATTGTTTGACATCTGATGTTATCGCCGAGTTGGCCGATCTCCACGTGAATAATAAAATTGGTTTTTTGGGTCAACCGAAAGCATTTTACAGTCAACCACCAAAACCGCAAGAGAATTACGTACAGCAGGGCAAGGTTCAAGGTAATGGAGGCATGAAGGACATGTCTGTTAAGGAAAAGGTGTTTCCGAATAAGTATGTAAGACCTGAAGAGAAGAAAGGTTTTACTGCAGAAAAGAGTGAGAGAAGGTGCTGGGCTTGTGGTGATAAGTCACATCTTTTGAAGAATTGCTGGAAAAAGCAATCAAAAGAAGTTTCTTCTAGGGCGTGTGCATTAGAAGATATGGAAACACCGGTTATTCAGGTGATTAACAGACCAGAAAGTGAAAATTTGGAATCGACCGAGACTGAAGCGAAGGTCGTAATGAAGTGTGTGGTGGAGAATGAAAGAAAGACAAGCAGGGCAGAGAATGAAAGAATGAAGGAAGAAAATTTTAATTGCCCTAAGCCTGATGTGGTTCTTAAAAAAGCGACTTTACAACATGTGGCAGTGGAGATCAGACAGAATGGAAGTGAGAATAGACGGATAAATTGCCTAGTTGATTCTGGGACAGAAATTCCCGTGCTAAGTTAGGAGGTAATAAAAGGTGTGCCTGTGGAAGAAATGGGTAGGGTAAGCATTCAATGTGCTGCTGGCCAGCCGATTTCTGCTAAATTGGTCAAGCTTGAATTGAGAATGGCGAATAATGAAATCGATGACAATGGCAAGTGGCTAAATAGTGGACCTTTTATGCCAATCATATGTGCAGTTGTTGAAAACATGACGGGAAAAGAAAACTGTCTTCTTCACCCAGAGTTCATTGCAGATTTAAAACAATTGCCACAAATTCATATTTTGGACGCACAGGTGCAGTCAAATGTAATGACAAGGGTACAAAAGATAAAAGCTGAACAAGAGGTGAGTAAAGAAGTAAGCCAAACTGAAGAGGCAGATGATTTGGAGAAATCTGAAACAACAGATATACATTTGGATAGTCTTATTGACACAGAGAAAACTGGTGTAGATAATAATACATTATCATCACAACAGCAAGTAACATCATCATCGCAACAACTACAACAGCTTGTAGATTTATCAGATTCTGTTTTGTTTGCCAAGCAACAACAGGAAGATGAGTCTTTGCGGAAATGGTTTGATAAGGCGAGGGAAGATAATTCTGAATTTTGTTTGTGTAATGGTCTGTTACATAAACGAGCCATTATAACTGGGCAGATCGTATTACAGTTGGCTGTGCCAGAGGAAAGGCGGATGCAGATAAAGAAATTGGCACATGCATCAGTTTTGGGAAAGCATTTTGCCGAGGAGAAAACCCGTGAGCGGATATGTTTGTCTTTTATTTGGCCGTCGATCAGAAATGAGATAAAGGACTGGTGTAAGTCCTGTGCCGAATGTCGATTAAAAAGCAGAAAGTTAACGCTAGATCGAGTGCCAATTACTCCCATTCCACAAAAGAGAATCAGTTTATCTTTTGTTTGGCCCGCAGTGAGGCAGGATAACAGTGAGTGGTGTAAGCCCTGCGCTGTGTGCCAAATCAAAGCTTTAAAAAAAGCTGGCATACATACTCAGTTGAATCAAGAACAATATAGGCCTAACCACCAGTACAATAAATATGCTAAGGAGAAATCTTTGGAACCGGGGGACACCGTTTTTGTTTTGTTCCCCACCCCATCTAACAAAGTAATGTCTAGATGGCATGGTCCTTGCAACGTTTTGCAGAAAACATCAAAGGGCTCATATTTGGTTGACATGGGCGATGGTAGTAAAAGGGTTGCACTTGCAAATAAAATATGCAGATTTGTAACAAGAGCATTATCATGTGGCCTTGTTGTGGACGACAATGAAGCGTTTGGTAAGGTACATGAAATACCAGTGAAAACTGAAGCCAAAACTAAGCCGTTGCAAATAGATCATAAACAAATTGATCATTTGACTGTTATACAACAGAAACAATTGTTGAATGTTTTGAATAAATATTCTGATAGTTTTTCTGACAAAACTGGTTTGTGTTCTGTAGTTAGACTGCGTCCTGACTTTGTAAAGAAAGAGCTTTCTGTGTATCGTGTTCCACTGATTTATCGATCTGAAATCGGGAGACAGATCGAGGATTTCATCACTTTGGACATCTTGAAGCCGTCGACCAGTCCTATGACTGCGCCATTGGTGACAGTAAAGAAAAAGGATGGTTCGCTTCGATTGGCTTGTGACTATCGATATGTCAATAGTTTTACAATTGAATGTCAATATTCGATGTCTATTGTTGATGAAATTCGTATGAAAGTTGGTTAAGCTAATGTCATTTCAGTGTTTGATAGCAGAAGTGTTAATTGGACACGTGATTGATTTGGGTCATAAGAAAATGGACCCTGACAAACTGCAGACAATGACAGAGATGACTAGACCATAAACTAAGACACAATTGAGACGTTGATTTGTTTTGTTTAGCTATTACAGACAATTCATAAAAGATTTAGCCAAAATTGCGAAACTAGTAGCTAATGAAACTGGAAAGAAAACGCCTGAAAGTGTGTGCTGGACAGAAGATCATCAGAAAGTATTTGATGAATTGAAACATTGTTCGTGTTATAATGTTGTATTTCTCAGTTAGGTCAACCAGTAAATTTGTATTGTGATAGCATGTGAGGCAGGTGTTGGTAAATCCTGCCCAGCTGCATCAGTATGTCCCTGAAATAGACTATTTGGGGATAACTCATGACAGATAGAGAGATTTAGTTGTGATCCAGACAGTCAGAGCTATTCGTTTTTATTATTAGCATTGTTTATTTTTATTAGTATAAAGAATGTGCATGCGTAAAGAGGCACAACGTTTCGAATCATGTGTATTGGTGGCCAACAAGTTACTAGGTTGTAATGCTGTTAGATATCATCGTGGCTGAAAGCCAGTGTGTGAAGGAGTAGTTTTTGGGTGTTGGTTTAAGATAAACAATGAATTTGATGTTCAGAGAGCGATTGTCACCTTTAGTCCAGTGCCATATTCTCTCCTTTGACAATCCTGCACAGTAACATAGATAGTGGAGTCATGAAGATTGTAAGACTTTTAGTGCCGACCGTATAACAGGCCAGATTATTTTATCAGTCAGAAATTGACTGCTAGCCAGAAAAATGGGCAAGAAGCATATGCCGTTGTTTGGGCGTTGTCCAAATTAAAAGATATTATTCTGGGCTCCCACATAATGGTATACACAGATCATAATCCTCTGACCTACTTAAGCACGACCATGTAAAAATCAGCCAAGCTAGTAGGCTACGCTGGGGATTGGCACTAGGCCTACAAGTAGGGAAAATTGAACGTGGTAGCGGACTGCCTGTCTAGACTTTAGATTAGGGCCTAAAGTGTAATGTAATGTACATATGGACCCAGGGAAAACATATGTAGTGTATAGTCTTTGTGTTTTTGTGTTTTATGTGTTTTTGAATTACTATTGTGCTGATAATTGCATTGTATTCAAGTTTGCAAATTTATATGATTTGCAAACTTGAAAAAGAAGGATTAGAGGTATGTCATACGCATTAATTGTGGGTAGGTGTTTTGTTAGGCTTTAGAGTGGGTAGGCGTGGTTTATATGTAATTATGTATATGCTTGTATAGTATAATGACACTATATATAGGTAAAGAACTGTATTAGGATTGGCCAATGTAGATTTAGTATAGTGCATGTGGCCTTAGCCAATCGCAAGAGCTGTATGTGCATGCCTGTGTATGTATCCTGTATATAAAAATCGTAGGTGATATTATTAAATCAGTCATAACTTGTGTTTGACTCAGTTGGTCGGTTTAATAGAGCTGACAACATGTATTACTGAGCAGAAGAACTAATCTGCGAATACATAAGTTCAGTTCAGCAGTATGTCTATCTATTTTGCTCAAAATTAGTTTTAGATCATGTAACAGAGTGCGAGTCAAATTCAACTATAATTATATAAAAATCTGAGTTTATCTCGGGAGTATTTAACAGTTCTTGGCCAGCGATAAGGAGCGAGGATTTTGCGTTCCACGTGACCATGGACAAACAGTTTTGAACTTTCCAATTTACCATAAATCCGAAATCGACAGTACTTGAATCGCCAAGATAGATAAAAAAAAGCTTTTGACCTATCCGGATGCATGATAGGTAGGTCAAACACATTGTCTATTTAGCTGATAAATACGTCATATATTTAGCAATACATATGTAAATATATACATGCCACGAAATACTCTTTCCGCTAAACGTGTGACAGCCAACTCAGCTATAATGAATACGCTTACCTACTCTGTCGGTGGGAAAATGAGACGGTGAGGGAGAGGACTGGCCTATCCGCCCTTATATGCCGAGGCATACAAAATGAAGTCGCTGACACTTCATACCCATGGATGCCTCAGGGACAGAAGGTGGGATTAAGGAACTGCCCTTCTTCTAAGTACAAGCGGAGCAGAAGAAACGCCTAATAACTATGATATATATATATATATATATATAATTTAATACATTATTTAATATATAGAAAATATGCACATCTCCTATATGTACGCTCAGATTTTTTGTGCCAATATAATTAATTTATTATTCAGCAACTTCCATAACACTGATGCCTAATGCACAAGACATCAGCCGCTGGCGCAAAACAATCAGGCAACAACATGTTGTAGTTACATTACATGTACATGTATATGGACCAAAATGAATTGAGTAAAAACTTTATATATTGTACCGCAAGTTTGGTTGATACGAGCATTATGAAGATGAAGACTGTTGGAGATAAGATGAGAGGACTCTCATAATTCAGTCAGATCGACTGATCGACTGATTTGGCTTTCTCTGGTCGTACAGAAGAATAGATGGATTATAAACAGCGCTGTTATAAGTATTTAAGAGTCACAAAGGCGAACGATGCGAAAATTGGTACCCCCATTTAAAAAAAGTTACGCCCCTGGACCGAGATACTGAAATTTGACTTACGGACTGGTTTTGGTAGGCCTTCGGATCATGCCTTTGGCATTAGACACCGACGCAATAGAAGTTACCAATTAATTAATTATTAATAACAATTTATATTAATAATTAGCTTTGCACTGCTGCGACAATGACTTTTTGCATCAAGTCTATGAAAACTCCTAAGAATATACTGTCCACATTATTTGTTTAGACAAATGTTAAGATATTGCCATGTGCAAACGCCCGCAAAACACACATTTGAGTCCACCGATGAGACTTCCTAGAGTGGACAGTGGACTGCCAGTAGACACTTCATTGCTTTGTAAATAGCTCAGGCAAGATGACCGACAGTCGAATTTCTGTTTTCTTTACATATATCATGAAGCACGTTTAGGAATAAGCAACCGATGCTGCACCTAGAAGACCATTCTGAAAAACATAAAAATTAACGCGCTCATAAGCCGAGCGATATGAATATGAACATTGCTCACCTACATAGATATACATATATTGCATTTGCTTTTTTGTTATATAATTTCGTGTAAGAGATAAGGCAATGCAATGTAAGCAACGCAAGATAAGAATTTAGGATAAATATATGCATAACCTGTCAAACAGTCATCAACATCTAAACTTTTATGCATAGCCTATAGCTGTATGACTACCGGTACTCTTGATCTCAGCTATGACAAATGCCCCAGTGATTTATTGATCTAATGGTTTATTGACCGTGCCGTGCAATGTTTACTGATCCGTGCAGCCACTGCGGCTACGCACCATGAATTTGGTCAACGACAGCGCCGTTTCTTTCATTGGTTGACCGCAATATTCTGCCCAGACACGTTTGACTGATTTCGCAGAACGGTGCGAGACGTTTCTAGAATTCCGTGCAATTGCTGCGTCATGGTACTTACAGATCAAAGTGGGACTACATACCTGTATGCCTTCAGTGAGAAAAAGAATGCCTGGTGTAATCTGATTTTATACAGGTCATATGAATGGCATTTTGTAGTGAAACTTCAATGACAGAAGGCAATTGCCAAGTCATTTTTGCAGTTTCATCTAAGGTTTATTTGCCTTTAATATTTTCAAGAGTCATAAAGTGTGCCTAAGAAATGTTGTTTTCTCTATCTTTGAATCGCATACGTTGACTTGTGGCACATATTCCGAGTTCTGGGGTTGTCTGACTTTAAACAGACTTAAAAGCTTCGATAGTGATATTAATATAGTGATATTAAACGAAGGATAGTATTGGGAAAAGACGCGTTCACGAAAAGAGGAGAGTTGATGAGAGGAGGACTGAGCAAAGACCTAAAGAAGAGACTTGTCAAGGCACTGGTATGGAGTGTGGTACTGTATGGGTCGGAGACGTGGACCATCAGGAAAGAGGATATCAAGAGATTGGAGGCCTTTGAGATGTGGATATGGAGAAAAATGGAAAAGGTGAGCTGGACGGAGCGAATGACAAATGAAGAGGTGTTGCAAAGAGTAGAAGAAACAAGATCACTGATGACAACGTTAAGAGAAAGACAAAAGAACTGGATTGGACACATATTAAGAGGAGACTCCCTCTTGAGAGAAATCATAGAGGGGAGATTGGAGGGAAGGAGAAGGAGAGGAAGACCGCGACAGATGATGCTTGGATGGATGATGACCGAAGGATACAGCGGACTGAAGAGAAAAGCACAGCGAAGAGAAGAATGGCGTCATTGGAAGTGGAAACCTGCCGAAGGGCAGAGAACTTAAAGAAGAAAAGCTTCGAGCTGAGGATTCTGGTTGAAGCTTTGGCATAATCTTCATCTATTTCGTAAATTATTAGGCTCACTAGTTCCCCAATGTACTAAGCCTTCAACGTCAGCAGCAACAACATAGAATTTTCACTGATTGTCGCATAGTTCTGTCACGCTATTAAGTGTGTACGAAGCAAGTTGGAGCACCGCTATAGATACCGTTGGACGTAGGTTATTTCATTGAAATTCCGAACAAGAGTTTAATTGAAGGTGGATAGGAACGAGGATTGGAACCTGTCTGTCTGGAGAGACAGATGATTAATGTACACACAGCTCGCAATGTCAGCGAGCTTCTAAGGAGAAAGCCGACGCGATGCTGATATTTTCTCCACTTTAATCTATAGCCGCCTCAGAGAACTGTCGCAATGATACCCTGTCTGCTTATGTGGGTATCCACTGGACCACGAATATGGACACGAATGTTCCTTTAGCTTTAACTGTCATTGTCTTTTTAAACGTGCCAATGCCTCCAGAATCTATAGGCCAGAATATGAGCACAATAAGTCCCATGATAGCGAAAGTTACGATTATTACAACAGCAACGGGGAATCTTAATATAATCTGTCAAACGGATGACATCAGTGTCTCTCTAGTTACTAGAAATAGTCAAACTTTTCATCGTAACCCGGTATTGATTAACAGACTTCTGGGAGGCTGCTCTTGTTACGACTCACTCTTGCTGTCTGACTCCTACTACTAATTACAACGAGTATGTAGCTTCCAATTGACTTATACATTTTCCTTTCCCTAATCAGTGGAAATGTCGAGTATAAGTTATGCGATGGGTCCTGAATCTCTCTTGCAGTTTATGGCCAACGAATCATAGAATACGTCACTTAAAGGCAGTGGTCACTCGCATGGTGTGACACGTCACTCGACAACTTATCAATTACACTCATCTTCTCCATCTCCGAGACGGAGATTAAAGTGACGAGGATGAGAAACCCGAGGCGCTTATATCAGCATCGCGTTGGCTTCCTCCTTAGAAGTTCGCTGGCATTGCGAGCGGTGTGCACATTAATCATCTGTCTCTCCAGACACACGGCTTCCAATCCTCTTTCATGTCTACCCTCTAATAACATCTTGTGTAGCATTTCAGTGAACAGCTAAGATACCGTATAGGCGTCATACGGTATTTATATGTGCTCCTACTTGCTTACTTAGACACTTCAGCAGCGTGACATTTCTGATGATACACTTGACAGTTTAAAAAATTCTCTTTATACGAATGTAAACAAAAATTAATCTACGTCATCTCAATAGAGTTCTCTTCCTCTTTAACACAGTAGTACTTTCTTTTTATAACTCGAAGATTAGAAGGTCATGTATATAAAGACCAGAAGACACAAGCAAATCACAAGAGCCACTCTTGGGTTGTAACTGAACTGAGTGTACAACATATACTGATGAATTTCTGGACGAAAAAGAATTCAGTGTTATTGTTTAATTAGGCCTAATAAAGTACAGTTCTTTGTGTTAGACAGATTTCAACAGCAACGGCCGACACTGTGTTCTATGCAGATTGCGTCAGCGCCATAAGCGATCAATTTACGTATAATTATGGATGTAAACAATTTCGTAGCCATGGGTCATAAACCTATTGATGCGCTTCATTCCTACAGAGTAGCTTATTTATTCGTCTGGATTAGACAAATGACCACGTATCACCGACTGTCTGTGAATCATATCATCATGTCGAACTCTATTGACTTCTCCTTCATCGTCGTCGTCGTCGTCATCATCATCATCATCATCATAATCAACAGCAACACCTAAACCGATTCGAACATAATGGCTTCGATAGTGCCGTTATCATAATGTCCAAGGCATTCATCGATCGCTTGACGTGAAATTGTAATCATAATTCATAATCTTTTGGAGAAGTCAATAGAGTTCGACTACGGTGAGTATACTATGCAAGTTGAAAGAATTGTGTCTTAGGCAGTGATGGGCAATAGTTAACTAAAAGGTTGCTAACTTTTAGTTAACTAATATTTTTTAGCTAAGGATGAAGTTTATCTAAAAAAAATAGTTTAGTTAATACCATAGTTTAACTAAAAAAATTTAGTTGCTAACTAAAAAGTTTAACTAAAACAATCAGCAATATGCAACTATTTTCCGCAATGAATATTGAACACTGTCAACAACTCAACGCGAAACTTATTGATTAACACTGCGTGCTTTTATCATTAACAGCCTGTGTTTTCAAATTCATACACTACTTACAGTACGCCTGTAACTGTATGCTAGAACAGTACACATTGCATAGTTAGTTTGAAGGTGAAATTGTCATTGACGCTCTGCATTATTACAGTTCACTTAACCTCTGTTATTGTGAAAATGTTTGTCGTAAAAGTTGGAAAAAGTTGGAAAAAGTTTAACTACTTTTTTTAGTTTAGTTAACTAATTACCAAATCAGTTGCCAACTTTAGTTAAACTATTTTTTGTTGGAAAATAGTTTTAACTAACCAAAAGAGTAGTTTAGTGCCCATCACTGGTCTTAGGTTCAGACCTGAATGACGTCAAGAGATTTGACCGAACGAATAGAACTGAGCAGCGAATTCAAAATCCTTGAATCAGCAAAGGAGAACGATAGAGAACCGAACCCTGTCCTGGTCTAAGCCTTAAGAGTCGCCGTTTCCACTGATCGAGTGCGATATGTTTTGGGATGAGGAGTAAGCAGAGAACAGAGATACGTAGGTTGGCTGATTTAAATGTAGTACTCTCTGATCATTATCATCGTCGTCGTCGTTATCATCGTCATCGTTGATCCTGACTAAAGCCTTCTGACGACGATCGGTGCGAATACATCGGTTGGGTCAAATGCCAATGGAATGCTGTGCTAGATATGCAGACGAACAAAATGTCGATGATCTTCGACAAGAAATGGTGGTGCATCTTAGTCAAATGCGTGACAAAACAGAACAGTTGCACTGCAACTGCTCTTCCAATATGTACTTCCCGCTTAAATAGTTAACACATCCACCCTACTCTCTTCTCTTTCTCTCTCATTACTATTTGTCACCTAGTATTATCATTGTTATTTTGAATGCTTCTGCTGCTTCTACTAATCTAATTAATTCCAATGAATTCCATTCCATCGAATTTAACTGTATGGCAGTCTGCAAGTCGCTCATCTGCCCTCTGCTCATTTTACAGTCACCCCTATGGAGTGTAGGGAGTAAAAAA
>OY744605.1:23962972-23965472 GCA_963556255.1 Allolobophora icterica | reverse complement strand
TGACAATGCCCGAGATATTTTATTCCTACCCATCGCTGCCGAATGGCTGACATCAGGAACTGATAATGGCGATGAACCATAAACGTTACTAGTATGCTATTGTGTTTTAGAAGAGAACTATAAATCCTTCACGTAGGTGACCATAATGTTTGATTAACTCAGAATGCACTGTTGTAAATTAAATTAATATTGGGTCCTGTTATCGAGTTAATGTCGATTGAAATTGATGATTCTTCGCTTCTGTTGATTACTCGTTTCTCTTTATAATTCAGTTAGGCCTACTTACCCTCTATTCAACGTCTTATTTTATAGCTATGTTTGAGTTTAATCGCATTGGTTTAACTGATTACATACCCATTTATTTTCTAATTCTAATTGTTGAATTTGGACATTTGTTAAATGCTATTTCTATTGCTGTATACGTATAAGGCCTACTACATATCTTGTAGAGGCTACTGATGCCGTAAAGAACCGCAGAAAGCGCTTCAGGTTTAATTAAACGATGTAGTGTGATATACTCTCCAATTTGTTTTTGAATGAAACGTATAAAACGACCATAGGATTTTGCTTTCATCGTTAAAATAAAGCCACACATATACACACACACCTACACCTACACACACCTACACACACATACACACACACATACACACACAAACATATATATATATATATATATATATATATATATATATATATATATATATATATATATATATATATATATATATATATATATATATATACGGAGAGACTTCCCTGTAAAACACATACGGTATGACTCCGGCATCATTGATGATCGAGAGGCGTATAACAACTTCTAAAGCGCTATTATTTGTCGGTCGGTATTTGATGGTCGCCTCAAGTGAGATCATAGTCAAGAATCATAATCTGTTGGAAGAAACCGATCAAATTCCCGATAGGTCCGGACTCATCATCACACGTTAGCAATATCAATTGCGTTAATTTTGTTGGATTTCGATTAAAATCTTAGAAAATGACGGAATATTATATCGCTATGACTCACCGGAAGTAGTCGTTTTCTCCGGCAGGCGCTATATAAGTTAATATTGAAATGCCTTTTTCGCAGTATACTTAGCACCTGCATGACACACTCTAATGTCAGATTATTGAGCTGTTTCACAATCGGTTGGCAATCAGTGCAATCGAACAGTTTTGTCTTGCTTACATTTTACGATCATTGGCCAAGTGAGTTTCAAGACTTTGTGAGTCATATTTCTGTGAACTTTTGATATGAAATAGCGTAATTTAAGTCACGTTTTCGAAAATCTGTCCTTATTAGAAGGTAAAGTTTTTCTTTAATCACCTTTGTAAACTGCTTCAACTGCCGTGTTATGTCGCTTCTGAGTGCGCGATAATCATGTAGCGGAAATCTCTCCTTTCTGCCTGGGCTGTTAGCCGGTCCCCTATACAGTCCCTCCGCCGGTTCCATATAGAGTCCCCCTTCTGGTACCCTCAAGTTGACGTCACAGGAACGCCTTTGTTCGACTTGTCCTCAGCGGTTCGGCCTCCGTGGTCTGTGAGAAGACATGTATGGTTAACCAGTCAGCAGACGTCAGTCGATCACTCGCACTGTTCATTGAACGACACCTCACACACTGACTGGTGATCTGGGTTCGAATCCTTCGACGTCGCTGATACTGTGCACCGAGAGCGCAAGTCGACTGACTTTCTGCACGGCTAAGAAGTGACGTCGAGCAATCACCGTCTTCAACTTCTCACCAGCTGTTGTTCAACCACTGCTGACTGACATCAACCACTGATTGACTGACTGACTGCTTCAGCCACTCTCGCTCTTATATGCTATCCAGAGAGACCGAAGGCCTTTATAGGGGGACCTTGGTACTCTATCATAGAGGTACCGGGGTCTCTTTAGGGGGACTCTATTAGACCATCCCAGCCAGCGGTCTTCAACAAGATACCGCCTCGGCGGTGGGGAGGGAAACTCTGTAGGAGGACCGGAGGACTCTACAGGGGGACCAGCGGAGAGAAGAGGGGTACTCTCTAGATCCGCGATCGTCATGGCAACCAAAGGAGAAAAGGGCCTATCTCGCCACAGTCTGCTGTAACACATCTTCATTCTTCTTAATTTGTCACTGTGGATGTCTGTGTGGTCATTCATGATTCTAAAAGCCATCTTTTAAAGGCTGGCCAATCGCACGGTTTCTTCCGCCCGACAAATTACATATTATGCTGATGTTGGCGATCCGCAGAACATCCTATTTATATAAAGCCTGCCGTCTGAAAACTCCATTTCACGCTTCATCTGCTATTTCAGGCACCGAGGGAAACAAAAGTTTATGGAGTCGGATATGAAAACTTCTCCTACCTTTAAATTATCTTCACCAAAGTTTCGCCTTAAAATTGCCATGAGCAAAGTCCCTCATACGTACATTACGGAGAAACATAGAATAAACATATGCGCCAAAACATAGCCTGGAGAAAGGGCTGGAGAGAGGGAGAGGGAGAGGAAAAGGAG
>OY744605.1:23961052-23962772 GCA_963556255.1 Allolobophora icterica | reverse complement strand
CACACATATATCGATTACGCTATGAGTCGAATTTCTAAAAGGTTAGCATTGCGTTTGGTACCAAATGTCTCAGCGGGAAACTCTGTTGCGTGGTGCATAAGAAATCAATCGATCGCTCCTTTCAAACTAAAGCGCAGTGCAAGTTGTGGCAGATGCGTGTTTAGAACATCAGATATACAAAGCAATGAATGGTGCGGAAACTCATTCGGTGCGAAGAGAAACAGTGAGTACAATTAGATTTTCGCTGTTGCTCCAGGGAAATCTAATTCACGGACTTCCTACGCCACACGTAGCCCCCTATCGGGAATGCTCTACCGCAAACGCAGAGTAATGACATAGATGGCGCCAGAGTGGAAATAAAGATGTCTACGCAATATAAAGACAGATTATTCTAATTTTTTTATGTAAAAAAATTTCAAAGCTTAAAATTATGTCAAACGAACACAATGCAGAAGACAGACGGCACAGCTGCTAAATGAAAGTAACAACAACGATCAAAGCTTGACCAATATGCTCTTGACGCTGATTTCGATACAACTTGATGTCTGTCATTATATCTGGCGAGAAAACTTCTCTCTTCATACACTCGTGTACTTTGTTTAGGATCCGCTTCATTCGTTGCAATGTGATCGATTATATTCAGAGTATATAGGTCGATGTTTGTTGTTGCTTCTTCTTTCCTATTCATTCTACGCGTTCAGTGACTTCATCCTAGAGCAAGCTAATTTACCTAAAACACTCTCTTTCCTACGAAAGAAATGCTGCCTGACTTTCTGTCTCATCGGACCAACCCATGGAACTGATTGGATTGCAAGTCTGTTTTGAGGTACCATCGAATGATATGTTGTATACTAAATAATGGTAGTACAGAAGTTAAAAGACAAGACCAGATTAAAATGCATTAGGTCTATGTAATGTAGGTCTACTGATTAATTTAAAAATCGAATTCTAAGCAATTGTAAGAGTAATTAAGAACTTAGTCTTCTCGAAATGTTGGATGGATTTTATATTGCTCACCTTGATAGGGTTTCTTCTTTGTTGGCCAGGTATTCGTTTGTCAGCAGCTGATGAGTGAGTGTCGTCTTTCCAACACCTGGAGCTCCAACGACCAGAATCCTATAGACCGCCACTGAATCATAACTAAGACGAGCATTCGCGTTGATCAATTCGAGGCTACCAGTTGCTTCGGGATCCGGCTGCATATTATTAAGATGCTCTAAACTGCAGTCAACCAAGGAGTGGCAATCTACTGGTTCTCCAGTTGGGACCCCTGTTTTCGACGTGGTCAAGCCTTGACGCTGTCGATGAAGAGCGTCTTCCTGTGGATCGTAGTTCATCGTAGCTCTTGTGTCCTGCAGCGGCTGTTTCACTCCCTGGCGAGGAAGAGTTCCAGCTCACTCTGTCCGAAAGATAGATGATGGCTGAGTTGTGGCGACCAGAAATGCGAGATGGTGGACTAAGGGAGCGCGGGGACTGTAGGACGCCGGCGTAACTGTTGCGTCGATGTTTCCCTGACGACTTCTGGGGTTGGCCTCAGCCTCTCCGGGGGTACACGTCGTCGACTTACGACGAGTTATCTGGTTCTGATTGATAAGACACTGCTAAGTCACGTGGTCGACTGGTACCTGCCGTGTGACGAAGAAATAGCATCAGATTCAATCGTTGACTTCTTCCGGATTGAATGCTTTGACGTCATCATCACTTCCGGTGCCCCCGTCAT